>PVJH01004247.1:0-128477 GCA_004026705.1 Nesogale talazaci
CACACAACCACTATGCCACCGGGGCTCAGCCCCTGACATTTTCATCTCACCCTTTGTGTCAGTCCGGGTAGACTAGAGGAGCAAATTTCATAGACACACATATGGATATAAGGAAAAGGTTTATATACAAGAGGAACAGAACATTGAGCCCAGTCCAGTTCAAAGTCATAAGTCCGATATTAATCCATATGCCCAAAATCAGTCTATAAAGTCTCCTTCCGACTCATGAAGTCGCAGGTTAGTGGGTACAAAATCCCGGTGCTGGCAGGGTCTCCACATGGCTCCTCCCTTCCAGGGCTCAGGGTCCATCAACAGCAGAAGCAACTCATCGCTGGCAGAGGTCTCCATGTGGCCGTCCCAGCTTCAGAGGTCTGGCTCCATCAGGGCAAAGCCATGTGGTCTCTCCGCCGGCTCCTCCAGCTTCTCAGATGCTGGCATCTTGTCTTGTCCATGATTAATCGTCTCTCAGACTAATTCCCAGGAATTGGGGAAGATAGCTTCTCATCCTCACCAGGAAAATATCGCAAGATTTCCCAGAAGTCTCAGGAGAAACCCATACCCACATAGAGGCCTCATTGGCTACTCAATGGCTATCTCCAGATTAACAGGCTAGACTCCACCCCTACATTTCAATAATAAAATTAACATAAGCACATGACCGCCACATCCTTCTTTCTTGGACTTTAAGTGGCCTTTGCTTTCTTTATGTGTGATGCCCTGACGCCCACCCACGACTTGTCCGGTCTCTGTCACGGTGTTCAGTGTGCCAAATCTACCCTTGAGATGCCCGCTATATTCAGGTGGGGTGGACTCAGTTGTGTGCTGCCTCTCATGGACTTCCTTTAATCTTCATTTTCAACAAGAACTGGCAGGTGGGCTCTTCCACAGTCACCCCCTGGAGCTACTTTGGCTGATGACACGTAGTTTCTCCACCATCTCTTCTTACAGGGAATCTTCTGCACGGGGGATTGGTTCCCTCTGTATTCCATCTGGTAAAGTCCACACGTATAATTGCTGTCTATGTTGTTGACAACAGGTATTTGCAGAGAAGTCCTGGATCTTGCAAAATGCCGTCATGTGGTCTCAGGTTTCACTTCTATCACCAAGGCCATCTTTTCTGATTTTTGTTACTTCCTCTTTGTTTCCACGTTTCATATTTCAATTACTAGTAATAATTGCCAAGGCATCTGGATTGCGTAGATGATCCATTTCAGACGGAAGGCACTGGTAGAATTCATCAGCTTCTATCTCATAGCTACCAGCCACCTCATGGAGGAAGATGAGACTTTCCATACTCATGAAGAGCTCCGGCCTTGGAAACGCCCAGGGGCAGTTTGACACAGTCCTGGGGGTCACTGTGAACTGGAATCCACTCTATGGCCAGGAGGGAGGTTTCGGGGTTGGGCATAGGCCTTCTCTACATCCAGGTAGGAGAGACTCAAGGTTGTGCCTGGGTTCTCAGGAACTGACTTTGATTTTCTTCCGCAGCCCTCTGACCTTGCCTGCAGTTTCCGAGTAGCAGTTGTGTTAGCTGTATGGGTGTGTCCCTTTGCTGTACGTGGAGGTCGATGGTGAACTGTTCCCTTTGCTGTTGTGTGAGGCCATTCTCCTTGAGTCACTTGTGCTCAGCACAGTGGACTCTGATGGTCTGACCCAGGGCAGCCAACAACAGGGTTTTCCAACTCACCAATGCCTGGGAAACCCATCTGTCTGTCTTCCCTTTCTTTCCTCCCCATTCCCAGTTCCCCTGGATTCATACTTGGTACACTCGGCACTCTGATGCTTACTAGATCTTTCTAGCTGTTTTCTCATCACTTTGAATCGAGCCCCATGAGCACACGACAGTCCCGAAAGCTGCACTCCACCAGTGTCCTGTGTTGGGTCAGCTGTGGTTGAGGAGGCAGCTCTTCCTCAGTCATGGGTTGAGTGCTTCCACCCAGAGGGGTTCCTGTGCTGGCACTGTCTCTGGCAGTGTCCCACTGCTGCTCAGAAGGTGTCCAGCAGCTAGGCCCACTAAGGTAGGCAGTCTATCCATTCTTGCCCACTTGTTCTTAATCGGGAAGCTCTGTTGAATCCTGTGCACCATGGGCGATCCCATTGCTGTTGGAATTACTAGGCCCTGGTAAAGGACATCATGCTTGGTCATGTGGAGGGTGGGGGAGAAGGAAGTTCTGTTAGGTATCGAGCACAGGGACTGGGCGTCCATTGCTCATGCTCAGAGGTTCAAGCTTCCGACCAGGAAGGGGTGGTACACCTAGGTGGGCGTTACACCGGGATAAGGCACTACACCTGGATTAGCCCCTTCAAGTCAGCCAATGGGCGTGACCCGGATTGTCACCCACCCCTCCCAGCAGAGGACCTGAAAAGCCAGAATCCAGAACCTCATGGCCTTTTCTGCTTCTTAAGCTGCTCCTCAGAGGTCGTACAGCGATCTGATCCCCTCTGGCCTCAGACTGCACCTCCACGTGCAAGGGTGCGAAGTGCCTCGAGGTGTCTGTGCAAACCTGAAGTTTCTTTTACCTGTCATTGAACTCACTGGGATCATGAACCGGGCTCCAAAGTGGATTATTTCTCCAGCAGGGCCAAGGGCCGAGGTATAGAGAGATCTAAGAGACCCTGAGTGGTATGGGTTAACACAGTGGCTGCAACAATGGGTTCTGATCTAACAAAATGGTGAGGAGGGGACAGGGAGGGCAGTGCTTAGGAGGCATTTCTTGTATGGTTCCCAGCAGCAACAGGGCCAGGATGAGGGGGGACTCCCGGTCGGGCTCCCAGCAGTCACAGCACAGGTGTGAGCAAAAGGTCTGAGCCCAAACTGAGACCTGGCTCCATCATTCTGCTGATCATCGAATGCCAGGCAAGCCCTTCAATTTGGAACTCTCTGCAGTGCCTTGGCTAAGGTTTCTATTTTTAGTGTCTTCAAGACGAGCTCTGGGCATGTTTTTCTCCAAGCATGTGTGCCATTAGCATTTTCATTCACTTATAACAACCACCTTTGGAACATGGTGTCTCTGATTTCAACTACAATCCTTGCTAGCATTTTCATTCACTTATAACAACCACCTTTGGAACATGGTGTCTCTGATTTCAACTACAATCCTTGCTCAGACCGAAACAAAGCCTGTTTTCACACAGATTTGAAGCTGGAGGACAGAGCTGCTGGTCTGCAGGGTACCAGTCCCCCCAATCGAGGGGACTTTCCAAGGGGAGAGTGTGCTATTGAGGGGCGAAATGAAAGAGTCATCAGACAAGATAAAGCATGCGAGCGCTCACCTTCCGGATGGCCCTGATCCCAGCAGCCAGGTCCATGCAGAGAGGGAGAATATACTTCCAACCAAGGCTTAAATGCACCTAGGGGGCCCCCCTAATTACATTGTAACAGGGAGGGGTTGTACGATAGGCATGTGTGCAACAGGAGGGGGACCAGCTAGGGGTGTACAAGCATGGAGAGGGAAGGTATAAGGGCCATGCATGGGACAGGAAGGCACAAATGTAACAAGATGCGTGGGTTCTAGTTACCCACTTGGTCTTCTCTGAGTTGGCTTGACCAACTCTGTGGGCTCTCCATCAGGGGAACAATCCGTTCTCCTTATCAAAAGGGAGTAGGTTGGGACGGACTCTAGGGTCTGATTGCTCCAAATGGCCGATAACCTCAGGGAGCTATTCTTCAAGTAGCTGACCTCCAAGACGAGTCATTGACCCCATGTGAGGAAGCAGCACCTTCGATTTGGCAGCTCTTTCCCACACTGGTCCTCATGGTTGCTTAGAATCTCACAGAGGAGAGCATCTAGGAGCCTGAAAAAAAGACATAAATAAGTCATGTCAGAGCAAGGTCCGGGTGAAAGTTGGCCAGTCCCAGCCGAGCCCCACAAATGAGACTTCCCTGTGCCTCAACTGCCAGATCCAACAGAAATATTCAAGTCAGTGCCTCTGGGTATAGGCCAAACCATGGTGGTGCAGCACAGAGCGTGACTGCAAGGCAAAAGGCTGATGGTTTGAACCCAGCCGCCGCTCCACCACAGAAAGATATGGTCTTCAGCTCCCATAACGATTTACCGCCTTGGAAAGGGGGGCAGCGGCAAGTCAAAACTAACTCAAACGGCAGTGGGTTTGGTCTTTGATATGAAGGATGGCTCCAGTTGTGACTTACAGGCATCTACTGACCCAGGCGGGCTTCCCCAGCCCTGGGTCTGGAGGTTCTAGAAATCTCCTATGACCTTTGCTAATAGGGAAGCCTATTGCATCCTCTGTCCCTCCTGGTTTAGGGTCTCAGAGACCCTGAGGGCATGTGACCGCCTCACCGTTGCTCACTTCCTCTAGCAAGCCAGCATTTCCACTGAGCTTTCTTCTCTCTTTGGGGGCATGGGGAGACCCTCAGTGTTGCAAAAAGTCACCACACCCCAACACTAGTCAAAAGATCGGATGTTGGAGCTCACCCAGAAACACCTGGGAAGAAAAACCTAGGAATCGACTCTGAAAACTCGGCCAATGCGAACCGTCGGCAACAGGGTTTGCACAGACACCCCTGGGGCTGCCCAGAGTTGGAAGTGACTCAAGGGCAGCTGGTTTCTAGTTGGTTCCGAAGCATGTGCCTATCTGAGAACCTGTGATTTAAAGGAAGGTGGGGACATCATTGTGAAAATGTCAAGAAGAGAATTACTGAAAATTGTCTCTCAAGGTGTTCATTTTAGCCGTTAAACACAGAGGATGGGTTTCCTATCTATACAAAAAGCTCATATGTGTTTTCTCTCTTGGGTGAGTGTCTGATAGACAAGTGATAGCATCTACCATGACCAGGCGCTAATCTCTGGGGTACAAGAACCCTGTGGACCATTTCTACCCTGTCCTAAAGGTCACCGTGAGTCAGATCAGCGCTTCAACACAACAATAACACAGTTTATCACACAGACATACACGGTTGCTTGTTTTTCTGCTAAAACTAGGCAAGTGACTGTAACATTTCCATATCGTTTGTGCATATGCATTATTTTCATTTAATCAGCTTTCCCTCCCAAATCAAATTTTGAAGAGTAATTCTGATTGAGCTAAAATTGTCTTATTTTAACTTTTCATCCCCTCCCTCAGTATTTCCTTGTATGTTCATAGGGTGGGTGTTGAGTGGCATGTCAAAGTCATGACACTCTTGATCAGGGGTCCTCAAACTATGGCTAGCGGGCCACATGTGGCCCACTGAGGACATCTGTCTGACCCACTGGGTGTTTTTGCTGCCACTACTGTCCTGCTTAGCAGCTGACTCATCTCAGGTCTACCGTGAATTTGTTCATAGTTTGCCTGTTGTTTTTTTTTAAACTATAGTGTGGTCCTCCAACAGTCTGAGGAACAGTGAACTGGCCCCTGTTTAAAAAATTTGAGGACCCCTGCTCTTGATGGTCTAACTCTAGTCACTGCCATTTTTGGCAGTGAAATCCTGAGTGAAATCCACATTGATAGAGACACCAAATTCACTGAGAAAAATCTCAGAATGCAAGAATTTTATAACTAGGCAGAATATTTTTATAAAACCATTAAATACAGGGCATTAAGAATTCTGCTTGGCTTATGTGTCTTCTGCAGGCCACTTGTGGCCAATGAACGCTTATGTTGCTCAGATCACCCCCAGCTGCACTTTGGTTTGATTAGTGATTGTGATTGTCTTTTGTGTGTGTGTGTGTGTGTGTGTGTATTGACATACTGTTGTTATTGTCAATATCAGGTGCCATTGAATTGATTCCCACTCATAGTGATTCTATGTACCTTCTCAATCTTTTGAAGACACCTAAGTATGCTTCTTTTGAATTCCTTACCAGGTAGTTCCAATACAGAAAGATCTTTCTGGCCCTGGAGTTTGGTCATTTATTTGAACTTTCTTGCCCGGTGCTACTGTGCATGGGTGACCTTTGAAAAAACTGTTCATTGTGAAGGTTTACCTAACTGGTCACCAGTTCTACATCCAACACGTCGTCTACATTCTGCTCCATCTCCCTTACTGCAACCCCTCAGTGGGACCTCTCCTAACCCACTTCCTTTCTGGGTTTCCTGATGACATTCCTTTTTCTTTCCTAACAGCCTGCATTTTACCCTTGGGTAAATCCTGCCTCTTTCAATCTCAGTGTGCATACTTTGCTAGTGTGTTACTGTTTCCCTTAGTGGCTGAAAACTGAGCCATGAGAGTAAGTTCCATTTCAGACCTGCGATCTGAGCAAGGGTCATAGGCTCAGGAATTCCATCAGTCACTAGCTGATGAAAATTAAAGAATAATTTTGAGTTTTGTTGGACATATTCCTTCCACTCTATCCAGGATCTTCCAGAAATGGAGGCTGGGCCCCATTTAGTTCTTCTGATCCTAGGGTAGGGAATAATGATGTTCATAAGGACTATCATTATATGTTGCCACAAGACTTTAATTTTCTTCTCTCTTTCCTCCAGAGTGAGACCAATAGCTGCTCCTTAGATGAGCTTTTAAAGCCCAGTCACGATGCACCAAAGTATCAGGTAGAATATTCGTCTTTGGGGGCTATATTATGCAAACTGATCTTGATGTCCACCAAGTCTATCATCCTGAGTCTCTAGACCTAGTAACTCACCCCCTGAAACTTTTTGGCTATATCTAAGAAGTTTTCATCACTTTGCCTTGTGTGTTCTACCACATTCATGGTTACACCTGAAGCACAGGTAAATACCCATGAACAAATATCCCCTGTCAGACCGAAATCAACCTGGGTATATTCTCACTCATGTTCTCAAAGGTCCTGGGCCTCTATCTGTGTATCTGCTGATAGATCACGGCTATCAAAGGATTGTGTTTCTGATCATATTTGCTTCTTGCCTTTAACTCTAGCACTCCTTCCAGTGTTTCCTCTTGCTTCCATCATCATCATCATCATCATCATCATCATTGTTATTCTGCCTTTTCCTTTTTTTTTGGGGGGGGGCATCACTGCCCTCTGGTGGTCGTGGGAGCTACCCAGTGCTGCTCCTGAGAGCCGCCGCTGGATTTGAACCGCCAAGCCCGCGGGCCACAGTCCCACACTCAACCACTTACGCCACCGGGGCTCAGGCCTTCTGCCTTTTCCTTCACTCAAGTCTACATGACTTCCTTTACATTTGAAAGTTCTGGAACTACACTCTACCCTCATTTTTACTGTGTAATTGTCTTATTTATTTATATCTGGGCTGACTTCCAGGAGTTACTGTCTTGTTTGTTAATCTCAGGCCGTTATCTGAGGTTGTTGATTTTCTGCTTGAAGAACTCTCATTCATGATTCTTATAAGGTTAGTCTGGTTTTATAAATTCTTCCATTCTTGTTCATCCGGAAATGCCTCTATTTCACCATTCTACTTGAGGGACAATTTTGCTGGATACATGCTTCTTGATCGGCATGTTTTTCTCCCCCCGTCCCCCGCAGAGTTTTGGAAATGTCATCTCATTGCTTTCTTGCTTGCAGTTTCTGCTGAGAAATTAAGGCTTAGTCTGATCATCATTATTTAAATTTACATCATTTACACTTGGGTTCCGTATCAGGCTGTTCCAATGCAATTTCTTCTTCAGAAAAGTCTTCTGACTGTATTTTGGTCACATGTTTGGATAACTCTAAATTCTCTCTTTGTGTGAACTGAAATGATGTATTGCCTGGAGCCACTTTTTTCCATCTTTATTAATACAGTATTTATTTGTCTTCCCTCTGTCAAACCCTGGGTCAATGACTTTGTCCAGGCTGCCCGGGGAGGTGCAGGGAGAGGAACACACAGGGCAGACGAGATGTGGGGCAGAGATCTACGGGAGGTGGAGATAGCACCTTCACATGGCGAAGAGGATGAAGAAGGCCACCATCAGGCAAACAAGGCCCCTGGCCTCCGAGAGGGCAAAGTCTAGAATGGCCTAGGAGAAGAGCCGCTGCTTCAGAGAAGGGTTCCCAGCATAGCCAAGGATGAGGCTCTCAAACATAGTGCCAATGCCAGCTCCAGAGCCTGCCACACCAACCATAGCAGCCCCTGCCCCGATGAACTTGGGGGCTGTGTCCATGTCCCTGGGACAATGCTGGTTTGGAAGCTGTGAGTAGGGATAAGTGAGGTCAAGGAATGGGGGGCTGTCAAGCTGCTGAAGCACTGTCTGTCAGTGTCTCGGGCCGTTTCTGCACCCACACAGACAGCGGTCAGCTCAGCAGCTGGGAGGTGCTCCTGACCAGGGCCGGGGTGGAGACGCATTTGGCACAGGTGTCCATTTTTAGGGGATGATGGGGCAGTGGTGGGCGAGCCACTCCTAGTGAGGAGAAGACAGAGAGGGATTTCTCTGAGGCATTTGATGGTGCTATATTTGCATCTAATTGTGTTCGCAGGCACTGATCACATGTCGAGTGTGTGCAGAGTTCTCTGTTCACTGTTGGTGCAGCTCAGTTACAAGAGAGACAGGGCTCGCTGGCGTGGCCACCGTCTATGAATGATCAAGTGGTACAGGAGCAGGTCGAGGCCCCGGACCTTTGGTGAACTCAAGGAGGTACAGGTATGTTTGGTGCGTATGATTGCTGTCTCCTATCAGTGTGAAAAGAAAAAAAGATACACAGAGACAAATCAAACAGAGCAACGGAAATAATAAGAAGGGAAAAGCAAGTGGGAGAAAGCAGGCAAACGGCAAAATAATTTAAGAACTGGAAAAGAGAATGACAAGGGAAGAGAGAAGCAAAGATAAAGTACAATAAGAAAAACTAAGGATGGGGCAAAAAAAAGAAAACAAGAATAGGCAATCCCGAAGAAAATACCCCTCTTAGTTTAACTTAGAAAAAAAGATAAGGATGAAGGGAATGGAAAAAGACAAGAGAAGCAGAAGAAAGTAAAACACAAGGGAAAGGAGAGAAAGGAACAAAACAGAGAAGAGAAAACTTGGCAGGGGGCAGAACCCAGAGAGAAAACTGGAGGGGGGAGCAGGGAATGCCATGTATCCCCACCTCCATCGGCCAGAGCACTCACAGAATGAGGGGCGCGGGGTGAAGGCTTGAACGCCTGGTCTTAGATGGAGCTGCTGCCAGCCTGCATGTTCTGGGAGTTTGGGACTCCTAATTCAGAAGTCATACAAGCTGGTTCAGAGCTTGCTTGAGGTCAGGGTGCTTGTTCCCAGAAAGAACTGCGTTCGGTCCAGAGGGCAGTTGGGGGCAGGGCGACTGATTCAGGAAAGGGTTCTTGCACACCCAGGTGTAGCTGGGGAGCCAGTTCTGTGAATGCTGCTGGTCTCATGAGACAGGCGGTCTCTCGGGAGCCTGACCCAAGGACGCTTGGCTCTGATCTCAGGCCCAGCAGGGATTGTGCAGGGAGTGATCGTGAGGGTTGTGTCACTTACCACTGGGTGGGTGAGGGTCAGGGCTAGACATATTTCCGGTCGCCAGAAGGATGTGGAGAGAAAGAGAGGACCCCCCTCTTATCACCAGCCATCACAGCACCCCTGTGCTGCCAGCTCTGTCTCAGTCGAATGCTGCTTGCACAAGTTGAAGACGGCCCCCGCACAATTCGCCCACTTGTTCAGCTTCTTCTCCAATTCCTTGCCCTAGCCCTTCTTATTGAACTCAAGGTTCAAGGTTATTATTCATGACTGCTTCATTGGGTCTCTCATATCTTTGTCATACAGGGTCGTGTAGCACGTCTCTCCAGCTTGCCCTCTTGATGGAAGTTCTTTGTGTGTGGTTTGAGGGTCTCTGAGATATTGTGATGTACTAATGTGTTGATTGTAGGTTCATTGTCTCCCCTGTGGTTTTTTTGGTCCTGCTTTAATATATCTGGGCGACAGGACTGGCACAGTGACTACACTGTCACTCGTTTGGCAGCACCAGGCAGCTCACCACCTGTCCCCGAAGGGAGCTGGTAGCAGGCGGCAGTTCTGGCCCGAGGCTCTGATACTGCGTAGGCAGAGCAGCTTGGGCCTGCTCGAGTGGGTTTTGCTCACTGCCTGTCATCCGCTCAGGGGGGCTGGAGTGCGTGGGATAGCCGCTGGCTGGGTAGGGCCAGTGGCACCGAGTCTCTGCCCACTGATGTGGGTGTCGGTACAGGACTGGATTAGCAGTGCTGATGGTTTGGTTTCTGCTCCAATCAAAGCTCTGCTGCTGTATTTCAAATGGCCAGACTGTGCTGGTTGGCAGCTGACAGCTTCACAGGCCTCTTGTTTTCTATCTCTGCTCAGTTTCTTTTTTTTTTTTTAATCATTTTATTGGGGGCCCATATAAATCTCACCACATTCCATCCATCCATCCATTGTATGTCAAGCACATGTGTACATATGTTGCCATCATCATTCTCAAAACACTTGCTTTCTACTTAAGCCCTTGGTATCAGCTCCTCTTTTTTTTCCTCTCCCTCCCCACTTCCCCTTCCCGCATGAGCCCTCGATATTTTATAAATTATTGTTCTTTTGTCATATCGTACACTGTCCAATGTCTCCCTTCACCTGCTCCCCTGTTGTCTGTCCCTCAGGGAGGAAGATATCTGTAGATCCTTATAATTGGTTCCCCCTTTTCTACCCCACCCTCCCTCCATTCTCTTGGTATTACTATTCTCACCACGGGTCCTAAAGGGATCACCTGTCCTAGATTCCTTGTGTTTCCAGTTCCTGTCTGTACCAGTGCACATCCTCTGGTCGAGCTGGATTTGTAAGGGAGAATTGGGATCATGACAGTGTGTGTGTGTGTGTGTGGGGGGGAGCATTGAAGAGCTAGAGGAAAGTTGTATGCTTCATCGTTGCTACCCTGCATCCTGACCGACTTGTCTCCTCCTCGTGACTGTTCAGCTTCTTATTCTAATTTATATTTGATCTACTTTTCAGGGCAGCAAACACTAGAGAGACCCACCCAAGAGGAGGCTGGGGCAGCCTGAATGGTTGCTTAAGGCTCAGTTTCCCCCTCTATTGACTGAGTTTGAAATCCATTGGGCAGTTTTTATTTTCACATGGATTCTCCAACCCTTCTCTCAGATAGTCTGATTTCAAGGTCTCCAGTTAGATACGTATGTAAATTCTCCTCCTGTCCTCAATCACCACAGCCGTTGCCTTTGGATGTGGTTCATGCTGCCCCCATGTGTCTCAGAGTAGACCTGCGTTCTGTAGGGTGTTCGATGGCTGTGCTCCTGTGGAAGTGGATCGTGGGGCCTTTCTTCCGAGGTGTCTCTCAAAACTCCAAAACCAAACTCACTGCCATTGACTCAATTCCAACTGACTGTGACCCCATGGAAAAGGGTAGAAGTGCCCTGTGGGTTTCGGAGGCTGCGACTCTTTACAGAAATAGAAAGCCTCATTTTTCCTCCCAGGGAGCAGCTATTGGTTTCGAACCGCTGACCTGGCAGTTAAAAATCCAATGTGTAAACCACCCCACCACCAGGGATCCTCACAGTGCCTCTGCATGGATTGCAATTTTCAATTGGAAGTCTGTGTCTTTATTGTTGGTTCTGCTCAGGGTCTACTGCCTAAGCGGGGCTGTCATTTACGGATGGGGGCGGGGGGGACAGAGAATCCAGATGGACACCTGCTGGTAGGGACAGCTTGCTTCGTTGATTTGTCTTTGGGCAACTGCACGAGCCTGACCACTGTCGTCCGGGGATCATGCCTTTGAGAAACATCCAAAGAAAGAATGAGAGAGCATAGGGGACTCGTATGGAGTAGAGACAATGGTCAAGTAGGTCCACAGGCCTGTCATTTCATCTCAAATGCAGGAGAGCAAGATGCTATTTTGATTGTTCCTGCAGTGCAGCAAATGGCCACAGGGGAGCAGTGTGGCGCTGTGTGGTTCAGAAGTCCACTGACTCAAATCCAAACCAGCTAGGCCAGTGTGGAGCCCAGGCTCTGGGAGACCTGTGTTATGAGGAGGGACTTCCCACCGTCTACACACAAACACACACACCAGCACCACCACCACCCCCCCCCCCCACACACACACCCAGAACCTACCTTTCAGATGCTTGAAGTTGCTGCAACATTTATTGAGCATGAATTAGTTCATGCCATGCACAGTCTTCTCATTTAATTATCTCATCAATTCAAAAGAGTCGTGTGATTTCCACATTTCCACTTTACCAAAGCAAACCGCTATTTAAGGAAGTGAATGAATTTCTTACTGGGTGTCAGAAGCGACGGTTAGACCCAATCCTCTCCGCGACTCCAAGCCACGTGTTCTCACTATTCTACAACTGCTACTTTCTTGTGGTATCCTCTAGCTGATTCTGCACACATCTATAAATGGATATTTCAGCAGCTCATTGATTTCTGCATGCTGACTCTGCCCCACCCCCCTTTTTCTTTTTCAACAACGGCATCTGGAGAGTAACTGGCTTAGTTGAGGAAGGGTCACGCTCCTGACAGGCATGTATTTCCACAGCCTGAAGAAACCAAAAATGAAGGGCTGACAACAGCGAATGGCACCATCCATGCACAGGCTGGCCTGCTTCACACCACGGTGCCAAGATGCTTGTGGATGACGCCGCCCAAATTAGGATTTCACTTAGTGTGGGATGAAGACAGGACTTTTCCTCAATTATATACTCCAAAATAGTAAGCAGACTATTGACCAGCATTTGGTGTGGAAGTTAAGCTAGCTATTCTCCCTGAAGCTCCCAGTTATCTGAGGCCTTTGTGTCTCTCCCTATAAAGCTGATTCCCCTGCCGTTAGGATGATGGTTCGCTTCCCTTGAAGTCTGTGGGCGGATTCACATGCTGTTGTTAATGATCTCTAATGTAATCTGTTTAGCCACATCCAGGAGTCTGGGGTCTGGTCTTGTCACCCCGGACCCCAATACCTCCCTTTCCTATAATGTGTGCATATGGCACAACCCCTTCCTGTGATGTATGTCCTTGCCTGTAATTGGGGGCCTGGCATGGCTCCAGAGGGTGGGACACAGGAAAGAGGCTCTCTCTCCTGCGCCTCAGCGTGGCCTCTGTCCGTTCCTCTCCCTCATGTAATCCCTTCCCCCACTCACTGTCTTCACGTGGACGGTCCCATCGGCAGAGGTGAGCATGCTACCCTGAACTGATATGTGTCTGACTCTTATGACTTCTCTCTCATGCTCTCTGTAACCTTATAATAACAATAAATAATTATTGCTGGACAACTGTCCCCATTGAACCATGATGTATGAAGCTGGCTTCTTCGGATGACTCAGCCTACATGGTGTTACTTACAAACCTGAAGGTCAGGGGTCTTCGTTTGCATTCCTGAAAGCATTTTGTCTAGTGAGGTCTAATGTGCAGGCAGTGAGACTCACTCTGTGCAGCCGTAGACCCGCACCATGCTCTAGAACAGCCCCAGCAGTTCCCCAAGCCCCTTGTCTCCCAGGGACCTGCTCGCCCACCACTCTTTTCAGTCGAAAGGGCAAAATGGGATCATTCAACTCATACGATTAAATGATTGGGGCATGGATCAGATTATGACATAAAAAAAAAAACACGGTTTTTTTTAGCCACGGCACGTTTTTTTAGCCACGTAAGAGCAAACAGGTAGACCCAGCCCCAAGGGCGGAGAGAGTGGATGGAGCCTTTTCCCGCTTTGCTTCAGAGTAAGGATGGTGGCCTGTGTGGCTCATGGCCCGGAGACCCTGGGGCGGAGGCTGGGCCTAGGCTGAGGGTCTTGTTGGAAGAGAAGCCCTCACCAAATTCTGTGAACAGCATCTTGTTGCAGATTGGGAATGGGAGCAAGGGGTTGGGTCATTTGTTTCTCAGGCCAGGGATGGCCATCGGGAGGCTCTGGGCCGGGCCCGGGAGCCTGATGTCCTAGCGGATAAGGAGCTGCGCTGCAAAGCAGAAGCCAACAGGTAGAACCTCCCAGCCGTTCTGTCCACCTGAGAGAGGAGGCGTCTAGCTGGAGAAACCCACAGGGCCGGCTCGACCCACTTTTAAATGAATGTTCGGCATCAAGATGGACAGGGAATCAGTGACTATCTGGCCTTGAGGCCAGTAAGATTTTAAATGTCTCCATCAAGTTTCAGACTGGGGTTGGTGGGCAGAAAAGCGACTTGAAAGAATGCAGATAAACTCTGGGCAATTTTCCACAGTGCTCACTCAGCCACAGGACCAGGCTGCACATGAACGACAACCTTCCCTCTCAAAATTGATCCCTGCCACCGGGACACCTCTCCTTGGTAGGCATCTTCGGCCTCACATGGAAATCTACCATTTCCTCCCTGAAAAAAAGAACGTCTTTTGCACACCCGCCCTGAAGCTCATCAGTGACTTGAACTTGACTGAGTCCATTCGTGCGCTGCAGCCACAAACCTGCCCCTGGTTTTCACTGGGCATGAGCTGGGCAGCTTATTGGTCCCCACGCTTCCCCTTTCTGGACAAGGTTATGATCTCCTTTCTGACACCTGCCAGGCATCTGCCTGTGGCGACACTAAGCTGATGGGTCTCCTAGCAACTGGGCCAGATAAGAGTATCCTTTGGACTTTAAGCACCTGCCCCTTGCCCTGGTCCTTCTCAGGGCATCCTTCCTCCAGGTGACATCACTGGCTGCTGTCACCGTGGTGGGCTCAGACCCCTGAGTTGGGTCCACTCTGCTGCTGGTAGCGCCCAGGTCGGCAGGGCTAAATTTATCCTGCAGCTGCTCTCTCTGATGCTCAGGGTATTTTTAGTGCCAGCCATGGGGGGGTGGGGGGGTGGGGCAGGGGGGTGCTGAGCTGGAAGTTGACTGAGGGCGGGTGTCCAGGGCTCTTGCATGAAGAGTAGTATGGTCTTGGGGCTCACTTGGCTGGAGTTGAGGAGAAGTGGTGGAGAGTGTGACAGTATGTAGACCTGGAGGAATCTTTGACACTACTGTCACATCTTCCCTGTGCAAGTTCACCGTCTGCGTGGCAAGCGCTGGAAGGACTTGACATGGAGAACCATCTTCCCCAGAGAGGGTGACCCACCTGCCAGCCCCCCACCCCACCCAAAGGAAGACACAGTCTGTCTGCACAGCAAGGGGCTCCCAGCCAGCCTCTTCTCTCCCAACCTGCTGGGCTCTGGATCCCACTGTCCAGGGGAGCCTCCAGCCCTTGTCTGCACACAGGTCTTCTTCAGGTGCCACCGCACCTGCAGACACACTTATGTTCCCCAAAGCCTCGGCCTCCAGCCTGTGAGTGCCGGGGACTGATGCCTTTCCTGGCACCGGGGAACAGATGCGAATATGTACCACAGGCTCCTCTCAGGGGCAGACGAATGGGCCCAGAAGTAGATGTGAGCTGGTACTGAAGGGGTGAGGGGAGAGGGGAAGGGGGGAGAAAAGATGTGGGACAAGGTCCTGGCACCCTGGCATGGAGAAGGGGTCAGTCCATGCATTGGAACCACCACTGGTAAGTTGTCAAACTTCCTGCCACTCCAAAGGAAGCCCAGTTCCCGCTCTGTCCCTCCATCATGGCATCCAGGAGGAGAAGTCTCCCGACCATTTCTGTGCCCAGCGCCAGGCACTGGCTTTAGAAGTCAGCTGACGACACCTCCACCCACAGCTCTCCATCAGAGGGGCACCGGGGACCCCTGCTGGATCTGTTCCAGATTCACACAGCCCAGTAGCAGCTCTGTGAGGCCGTTCACTTTGTGCTTAGGCCCCTGCCCTCTTAAGAATCTCTCAGGACCTTCCCTCAACCCTTCTTGTGCCAACAATATTCACTCAACTCATTGTTCTCGGGCTGATTCCGACTTACAGTCACCCAATCTATAGGACAGGGTAGAATTGCCCCTGTGCACCTCCAAGGAGAACTTTTTAGGGAGTAGAAAACCTCATCTCTCTTCTAAGGAGTAGCTGGTGGCTTTGAACTGTTGACCTTGCATTCACAGCCCAATCAGTAACCACTGCATCAACACCACTACTGACAATCACTAGCAGTTACTCAGTTCCAGGCACTATTTTAAACTCTCTTCTTACATTAACTCAGTTACAACTCAGACCAGCCCTGTGAGGCAGACATTGCTATCATCCCCATTGTGCCCTATTTTCTTTGTTTTGCTTTTTATTTAAAAAGTTATTCTTAATTGGGATTTAATACATATATATCGTTCCACAGTTCAATCACAGCAAGTAGAATTGTACAATTGCAACCACCATCAGTTTCCAGACACTCTCTTTTATCCCACCTCTACCACTGTTTCCCCTGTCAGCAGCGCCCGCCTCCTACCCCTGAACCCCTCATTGGATTTCCTGTCCCTCAGATCACTGATCCTGGGCTTCATACACTCCCAAACAGAAACGCATATGACAGAGCTTTAAGAGGACGACCTCCATGGACATAACACCTCCAGGGTACGCTCTGGATGAACACTCAGGGTGAACAAACAAGAAGAGTAAATAATACAAACCAAAGACACAGAATATTGTGGAAACCAGATAGGTGCAACCAGCATTGTGGGGGTGAGGGTGAGGGTGGGGGGGATCTACTGACAACACTTTGACTGTTCAGATCAGATTCATGCCTTTGATCTTCTAGACTCCTCTCCCCCAAGCACTCCCACCCTCAATTTTAGAAAGGGGGCAGTTCTCCCCCACCTTGCTTCCCAGCCGAGCATGTGCAGAAGACGAATGTTGAATCACCTCGTCATAAGAACCAATCAGATACCCGTTACCGCCCTAAGAAAACTGCTGGCCTGGAGCTCAGGTAGCCATTTGTTGAGACTGATGTCTCTGAGGGATTCTTAAGTAGCAGGTGGGGGCAGACCCCAGAACCAAAGCTTTTCCTTGGGGGGGGGGGGCACCTTCCTCCCCAGCCTCCAGCTCCTCCCTTGCCTCCAGGGTTTTAAAAGCAGTTCGAAATGGTCCAGTTACAACAGGGGGAGAAGTGAGGGGTGGGCACTTTGCCTAGCAACCAAATCCTGCACGTTAAGGCACTCGAGAGCTGCTGCTGGGGAAGTGCTGGCAGCTAACTGCCACGTCTTGGTTCCTCTCCTCAGGACAGGGATGAGGAGACTTGCTTCTGTAGAGATCCACGGCCTCCGAAACCGGAGAGGAGGTGGCTAGGAGACGGCATCCACTCAGTGGCAGGGGCTTTTGCAGGGTGTAGGGGAGACCGGAGCAGAGTTCATCCTGGATTCCTTCCTATCCGACCTCACGAAGGAGACAGGGTGTGTAGTTCACGGGTTGGTGTGAACCTTGAAGCGGCAGCCTTCCATTTTGGGATGTCTTGTCAATTTCTAGCCTCGACATCTGTGGGCATAGTCCATTTTGGAGTGCTCTGTCATGCCGGTGAGGAAGAATTGAAGTGAGGCCTATTTTAAGTCCCCTGTCTACGGAGGGTAAGGCTTGCAGACTAGCCAAACTCTTTCCCATCTAGGTCAAAACAAGAACTAACTTCCAGTTTCAAGCCATCCCCTTTATAGGCTAACTGAAGGATGCTGGGATTCAGGGAGTGTCTGAGATGAGAATTACTTAACTGCCTAAGATGCACAAAAGTTATCAATGTGTTCTCTAAACTGTTGACATTAGAAGGCAAAACCCACCTTTTTCATCAAAACCCTAGATGTGGAGAAGACACAAGCTTTCCAAGTCCCCACCCCTACCCTACTTCCTGGCCAAGCATGTGCAGAAGATTAATTTTGATTCACCTGGTAATAAACACCAATCGGACACCAGTCACTGTCCTAAGAACACTGCTGGCCCGGGGCTTACATGGCTATCTTGACCTGTGCTGTGTTACTTTGAAAACATTCCTTCTCTTACTCTGGATCCTAAATCTAGCTTGCCTCTGTGGGACCTCCAGTTGCTTGGACTTGAGCCTGCAGCCAGTCGCCAGTCTGAAATTCCATGTCAAAAAACACTCCAACCCAAGTCCATAAGCCCAATGTCAGCCTTCATTCTTTGAGGCAATAAATCAATAAAGGTGATCAACCCCTTACCTTCCAGAATATTCCCAGAGATTCATTATTGACCAGACCAAAGAGAGACCTGAAGGATCCAACTCAAGGGCGGAAGTCTGCAAACAGAACAGGCCTGGGCATTTGTTCCACAGAGCACATGGTCCTGGGCAGAGAGGCGTATTCGGTTTCTAGAACAGAAGAGGCACCTGCCTCCTGTGGGTCTGAGGAGCAGGGGATCATTGGATGGACACAATCATATCTGAGAACATCAGTTCTTCTTGTTGATAAATTTAAAAAAAAGCAGATATGGCTGAGCCCCAGTGGCTCAGTGATTGAGTACGGGACTGTGGCCCAATGGGTTGGCGGTTCAAAACCAGCAGCAACTCTCCAGGAGCAAGGCTGGGCCTCCCACTCCCACCAGAGGGCAGTGATGCCCCTCCCCCAAAGAAGATCTATAATAAAATTCTAATTTTGCTAAATTTTGAACATAAAATAGTAGAAACACTGGACCTTGAGTTGCTTTAGACCCTGCCCTTAGACTGCAATAGACAGGGGTGGTTCTGATCATTAGCCTACATGGATAGGGGTACTTTAATTGAAAAAGTTGAGAAAACTTGCTCTAAAACTTTAATTATTAATTAAAACCACTCTTATTTTGCTTCATCACATATCCACCTTTCTATCCATCTACCCACCCATCAACCTACCATCCAGCCATCAGTCTACCCAATCATCCATTTATTTGGTAAGTGTGGCATCCATATGCTTATGTTCATTTCATGATTGAGATGTAGGGGTGGAGTCTAGCCTGTTAATCTGGAGATAGCCATTGAGTAGCCAATGAGGCCTCTGTGTGGTCATGGCTTTCTCCTGCTATGTCTGGGAAATCTCGTGATATTTCCCTAGTGGAGATGAGAAGCTATCTCCCCAATTGCTGGGAGTTAGGCTCAGAGACAACAAAGTATGGACAAGACAAGATGGCAGCGTCCCAGGAACAGGAGGAGCTGGAGGAGAAGCCACATGGCCTTACCCTGATGGAACCAGACATCTGAAGCTGGAGAAGCCATGTGGAGACCCCTGCCAGCGTTGAGTTGCTCCTACCACCATTGGATGTTGTTGGTGGACCCTGAGCCCTGGAAGCGAGGAGCCATGGGGAGACCCCTGCCAGCGCCGGGATTCTGTACCCACTGGCCTGTGACTTCATGAGTCGAAGGAGACATTATAGACTGGTATCAGGCATATGGTCTAATATCAGATTTATGACTTTGAACTGGACTGGGCTTGGATGCTTTTTCAATGTTCCATTCTTTTTGTATATAAACCATTCCCTTATATCCATATGTGTGCCTATGAAATTTGCTTCTCTAGTTTACCTGGACTAACACATTATGGTATCTTAGAAGTGGGGTACTAGAGGAACAAATCATAAGATGGAAAGTAGATGTTTGTTTGACTTGTGCCTCATGGTATTGTTACTTTTTTGACTAGCCAGAAGTCAGATATATCCTTGCATTTTACTGAATTGTTTTCTGTAAATGATATAGGAAGTTAAAGTTTTGATTATTTTGCTTGGATGCTGTTTTTGGTTATTCCCATATGATATAAATACTGTTAATGTACATCTTGAGCTCAGGGGTAAAAGTTGCCATTTGAATGTCTCAGAACCTATTCTGCTCAAGGACAATGGTTAAGAAGGTCAGAATGCCTGATTGAAAGCATGGATCTCTTTTGATGCCTTCAGAGACCTAATTCCATGTTTTTGTGTAAACAGTAGTTTAGATAAGGATATAGATAAGCTTAATAAGTATTGACCTTGACTGTTTTAAGAATTAAGTTTAATTTCTGACTGTGCTGTTCATACTGATTTCTTATGCTTATTATTGTAAATATAAGGATGTATAGAATGTTTATTGGGAAGTATGAAAAGAGTTTGTAAATCTAGTTGCCTCAAGCCAAGCATTACCTCTAGAGGGTTTAGGACTCAGCTTCAAAGACATCTCTGAAGAAGATTAACCTCACCCTGTCCTTAGATGGGTTTAGGCCACACCTAGAAAGACTTCCCTGAAGAAATTAGCCCCACCCAGTCTTTTGGAGTACTCAGAATATTTGGATTCTGAGAGAAGGTCAGACTGACCATTGAAAAAGATCATTTCTGTTTCCTTGGAAAATCTGACTAGTGATTATTTTCAGAAGAGAAGGAATCTGGAGCCATGAAGATAACTCCTCTCTGGGACTGAATGTTAAAGGAAACCTGTGGCAGCCTGAAATGCTTGTTGGGTGACCACCCAGATTTACTACTTGTGAGTGAAAAAAGAATTGTAGCAATAAATAGACCAGGTTAAGTTTGGCCACTGACACCTGTGGATTTGGTTCACAGGAAATAGAGGAGATGAGAGCGGGTTCACTGGTCTGAAGTTCATGTCCTAGCATGAGAGGGCTAGGCGTGTTGAGACTTTGTGATGGGACCATGGTCTAAAGGGAAGGCAACCAATGGCTATCCTGGTGAGGCTAAGTGAGACAGCCCACATTGAGTTGACTAGAAATCAACTAGAGGAAGAGAAGCGATTTGAGTCTGTGAACTGGTGCATATCACTGCATGGTGATGGATGGTCTGTCTTGATTTGACTTTGTTAATGAATGCAGTTTTCACGATTTTCCAACTGGAATGAAGATTCTTCACGTTGAAAGATATGATTGTTTCCTCAGCATTGGGTTGATGTAAGTGGGCAATATAGAAATTAGATACCCAAAATGGGGGAATAAAGACATGAGGTGGTTGGCTTACAAACTTTCATAGGTGGTGGAATATATATTCATAGGATTATAGGATCAAGGTGTAGTTATTTTGTAACTACAATTGTAAGGCACAGGATATCTTTTGTTCACTTATAGAATGTTATTTTTAAATGATGGTGACACATGTTAAATTGTATGCATTTTAGTTTTATCCTGTTAGGTATTGATATGATTTATTGTTTACTTGAAAGTTACAGAGTTATGTGAAAGTGTAAAATTAACAAGGGGTGATCTGTGGCGGTCATGTGCTTATGTTAACTGCATGATTGAGATGTAGGGATGGAGTCTAGCCTGTTAATCTGGAGATAGCCATTTAGTAGCCAATGAGGCTTCTGTGTGGGCATGACTTTCTTCTGATACGTCTGGGAAATCTCGCGATATTTCCCTGGTGAAGGTGAGAAGCTGTCTCGCCAGTTGTTACGAGTTAGGCTCAGACACAACGAACTATGGACAAGACAAGATGGTAGCGGTCCCAGGAGCTGGAGCCAGAGGAGCCGGAGGAGAAGTCACATGGCCTTATCCTGATGGAATCAGACCTCTGAAGCTGGAGAAGCTGGAGACCCCTGCCAGTGCTGAGTTTCTCCTACCACCACTGGATACTGTTGGTGAACCCTGAGCCCTGGAAGCAAGGAGCCATGGGAGACCCCCACCAACGCCGAGACTCTGCACCCACTGACCTGTGACTTCATGAGTCAGAAGGAGTTGTTATAAACTGGTAGCAGGCACATGCGCTAAATAGGACTTATGGACTTGGACTGGAGTGGGTTGGGGTGCTTTCTCAATGTTCCATTCCTCTTGTCTATAAACAGTACCCTTATATCCATATGCGTGTCTATGAAATTTGTTTCTCTAGTCTACCCGGACTGACACAGTAAGCCTCTATGCAATGCCTCCTCTGCACCCAGGAAGGTGTCTGAGTGGCACACATGGCTAAGTGCCAGACTCTTAACTGAACTGCTGGTGGTTAGCACTCACCCTGCAGGAGAAGGCTCCCGTGATCAGCTTCTGAACAGTTCAGCCCTGAAAGCCCCCCGGGACCGTTCTTTCCTGTACTCGTGGGGTCACCAGGGATCAGACCCAATTTTAAGGCAACTGACAACAATGATAGGGCAGTCACAAGTGAAGAAGACATAACTGGATAACCAATAGAGCAATAGACTGTGTTCTTAAGGAGTTCAGTGTCTAGTGCAGAAGGTCTCAAAGTTCTCCCTGCTTCAACATACGCAATAACAGAAATATTTGTAAAGTCTATTGATCTTATGTGCCAGACACTCTTCAAAATGTTTTCTACAAAGTAGCTCATCAAATCTCTTCAAGAACTCTGTGGTGCTGGTCACCCCAACTCACTGCTGCCATGTTGGTGCCACATGCAGCCACCCCCCTTGGGGCAGGGCAGAACAACTGGTGAAGTTCTCAGACCATTCCTCTTTGTTTAAGTAGGATGCCCTGCCTTTCTCCCGAGGAGCAACGGATGGTTTTGAACTTCTGATGTTGCAGGTAGCAGCCCAAATAGAACCACTACCTGCTTAATGATCTTTATTACATAACTGAGGAAACAAGTAGGCTGTGTACTGGAGTCTGAGAGTCATTCTCTTGTGAGAAAGATATATTTAGATATGATTACAATACTATCATATATCTTACTACATGTGTAGTGAGAATAGTTATATCTAAGTAAGTGGAGATCTCTGGTTGCAGCTGGAGTCCAATGGCTATCCTGGCAGGGAAATGCCCTTTCCTGTAAAGCGTCAGAATTTAAATGTCTGAATGCTAAGTTTGCAAAGGGCTATGGCTTACCAAAGAAGCCCTAGAGCTATTTATGAACCTTCACACAAGTTCAGCCCCATTGAAATCCTCTGGCTGGTCACCCCCCGGTATGAATAGCTTATGCAGAGTACATGAGAGCAGGGGTTACTGCCACCCCCTCCCTGATCCAGGACAAGAGCTATAGCCCTTAAGGATTTGTCTGGATGTGCCTTAATGGAAATCGGGGTGCTAGGGTTACTTGGCCCTGAGCCATATCCTAACAGCCTTGGTCAGAGGGCCTTCAACTACTCTTCGAAGCTCTTCTTTCTAAAATTGTGCATGTGTCTCTAGCACGGTCCTGCTCCCACTTGTGTACTGTTGCCCCCTTACAGCTGCGATCTGCTGATCTACCACTGATCGTGCTTGGTGACAGTTTTACTCGCCTACCCATTAAAACAGAACTGAAGGTCCACTTCCTAACTGCTGCGGCCAGACACAAAGAAGGGATGAGAATCAGTATATGCTTTATTGGAAGATCTGGAAGACGGCGAGATCTCTTTCAAAGACTGCCAAGCTTTCCCCATAGAGTTTTTATAGCCTTCTGGCTGTTTCCCCATAGAGCTTTTATAGCCTTCTGGCTGTCAGTGCAGTTACGCTGTTATGTTCTTTCCTCAGAGGTTAATGGCTGTCCCATCAGAAGTACAATCTACATTTCACTGAGTCACAAAATTTACATCCTAGAACATAAGTGTCCCCTGCCCTTTCAGACAATATTAATATTCTTAAAGGAAACATCTGTCTAATGCAGCGGTTCTCAATGTGTGGGTCCCAACTCCTTTGGAGGTTGATGGACCCTTTCACAGAGGTTGCTTGATTCATAACAGGAGCAAAATTACGGTTATGAAGTAGCAACAAAAATAATTTTATGAGGTAAACAAGTGGCTGTCTAGCTTAGAAGCAACAAAGCCCACCTAAAAGAAGCACACCAGCCTGTGTGATTATGAGGCGTCAAAGGGATCAGGTATCAGGCATCAAGGATCTACCTATAACCCCCTCCCAGGGGGATGGACAACAGAAAAGTGGGTGAAGGATACATCAGTCAGTGTAAGACATGAAAAAAAATCTTTAAATTTTCAAGGGTTCATGAGGGAAGGAGGGTGGGGGGGATGAGGAGCCGATACCAAGGACTCAAGTGGAAAGAAAATGTTTTGAAAATGATGATGGCAACAAACGTAAGAATGTGCTTGACAACAATGTATGTATAAATGTATTGTGATAAGAGCTGTAAGAATACAAATAAATATTTGTAAGCCAAATAAAATGATTTATTTAAAAAAAAAAACACCTCAAAACTCCTCTTGCATTTGGCTTGCAAGAATGATGACAAAGATTATGCAATGTTTCAACATGTCCCTCTTGAAAATTTCTGAAAACCAGATCCGGTTCTGTTTTTCCCCAGGACAGCTTTTCCTAACGTTTTGTGTATGGGATGCTAAACAGGTCTTACCATAAACCAGGAAATTGAAGAGGAGGGTTGGGCATATCAAGTTTGGTAAACAAACTTCCACAAAGGTTTATTAGAGGATTTTCTCAGGGTGCTTTGTCTGCTAATAAGCTTTGCGAAACTCAGGGGGAGCTTGCCTGTGGCATTTCCCAGGTTTATTTTCTGAAAACATAGCCCCCCAAAGAACATCCCTGGAAACTGCTAGGGAAATAAGGTCCGGGTGCCCCACACTTGTCATGAGCTTAGTCCTCTGGTCCCAGGTGACTTTTCAAGGGGACAGCTTTGAGAATAGCTTCCTCCTAACTGGGATCAAACTGAATTACTGTAGTCCCCAAGGCCGTCTTTGTGCCCTTCCCTGGGATGCACTCTTTCTGCGCCTTTACTTGACAAGGTGGGCTAACTGGCTGTAAGTGTAGCCACGGCTTGGGGATTCAGGAGCAGTCCTGAGAAATGTTGCATTTCTGGAGAGGGTACTACCTCAGTCTGTGCTTTATACACGAAATAACTCACTGCAAAGCACACTGTGTGAGCAAAGTGGTTGTTTATGGAGGACAAGTTGCAGGTTTTACAGTCTCAAAGGGATTCGCAACTGGGCATGAACAAGTACATGGAAAAGAGCACCCACATATGTGGAACTGGGGGAGGGGGGTCCTGGGAGACCTGAAGCCCAAGAACCCTAGAAGCAAGAGGCTGTGGGCCCCAGTAGACCTGGAGCATGTGCACCTGCACAGGGGAGGGAGACCCTTACCCTCCACCTGCCACTTACCAGGAGCAGGGTAAAGGAGCATGAGCAAGGGGGCAAGAGGGGGAGGGGCCAAGGGAGCAAGAGCCTATGAGCTCCTCCCCCCTCCTATGTGGGCCCCAGCTGGCAAGGAGAGGGCTCTCAGGGGGCAAGCTCCAGCCCCTCCTGAGCACTCCCACAAGACCAGAGCAAGGTAAGAGAGAGCGAGGTCTTCCCACAGCCAGGATCTTTGAAAACTCTGGCTGGGGAGGCGTGTTTGGTGGTATTGGTTGACCTCATTGGATAAGATAAGCCCATCTGTGTGATGAACCTGAGGTGGGTGTGTCCAAGACAGGGGCTTTACCTGGGCATGCTCAGTGTGGGGTCTTCAGTGATTGTCTGATTTCTTTCCAACATCCGCCATGGGAGCCTTTGCAGGCATGAAAGGGACAAACCCTCAGTCCCTAAATCTAGCAACCTAGCAGATATAGCATGCTTTCTTTTTCTTTTTTTGACAAGGAAGCCAACATTTGAAAGCCTACTATGTGCAAGGTACTACAGAAGTACAAGAGAGGAACATCTTTGGTTCTTCACTCAAAGATCTAACCATTGAGATGGGAAGGTGGTGAACAGAAAAGGTCAGAAATTGAAAATCATGCAGATTTACTAATCTCTTAGGAATTCAAGGAAGAGTCCCCGCTGGTTGTTTTGATATTTCCCCCACAGAGCTTCACACACATGCTGAAAAGTAATAACTTTTCTGAGGGGCTGGAAGAAGTGTGCCTTTCTTTAAAGAGGTTCTGTGAGAGGGGAAAAAGAGATCCCAAATCAGAGACAGTCTATAAAGACCCCTTTATTGAGTCTTAAGTGTGGCAGAGACAAAAATGAATCATTCAAATGAGGGAGACCACCAGCAGGAGGTCATTATTGGTGCCCAAGAGATTCACAGCCACACAGCTAAATTGCAAGGCATAGAAAACAAAGGAAACTTGTCCCAAAAGCGTCATGATTGGTGACAGATCAATTCATCACAGGCCCGGGCAGGCTACAGAATCAGGAAAGGAGCCAGGAGTAAATATGACCCATTGTATATCAGGAAAACTTACAACATCGGTTCAGGACCCTCCCTCTGACCAAGGTGGTTTGGGGGGGCTAGGTGGGGCAGGGAGGTGGGTGATGATTCAAGAAACTCTTAAGTTGATTCTGAAGCACGAGACAGAGGAAGCAGTAGGGTAGACAGAAATTATAGACTGGAATGGAGAGTGAGCATTGATGAATGGGCTTTTTTGGGAATTATGACCCGCCAAGTTTTTCCCAACTAGAAGGGAGATCCAAGAAGCAGAATGAAGGGCGATCAGAGGAATAGAGGTATCGGAATAACCCAAGGTAAGAGCAAGCAGGAGTGAGGCGAGAGACAAGAGAGTATGCAGACAGCGGGCACAGGGACCAGGGCTGGGCATAGAATCCGAGAGCCAAAGAACCTGAGCAAAACAAAACCACACGTGGATATACCCTCGGGGTGTGATTAATTATTTGGTTTGGGAATGCACGGTGCTACCTCTTGATTGGGGAGCTTGAATGAGGCGGGGGCGATGTCAACTCTGGTCCTGGCATAGGAGGGAAGGGGTGGGGGTGGTGGAGAGAATCATGGGAAGGAAGCCCTTGTAATGGCTCAGTGGGGTTCCCTGCTTGGCTGGACCCATTACTGCCAAATGGTTTTTAAAACCCAGCGAGAACCAAATGACATACCTTAAAGTATGTGACACCCCCCACCCCCAGCAAACAAACGGTTTTCCGATGTTCACAGGAAACAATAGACACCTGTACTTTTCCTGGGTGTGGTGGTGTGTGTGTGTGTGTGTGTGTGTGTGTGTTACCAGATGTTCCTACCCCGAGGCCCCATGCTCCACTGATTCGCAAGGCCTTGCTTATTGTCTTCCTGCATTAGAGAATCCCTTCTGATGGGTTCAAAGGAATTTTTACTGCAAGGTAGGCTTTTTCATTTTGAATTTCTAACCAAATTAATTTTATATTATGTTATATTTCTAATACTTTGATTGACAGCGGACTAGCTCACCCACCACTATCATTCCCACTCAAGAGAGGCAGACCTCGGCCTTTTGTTTCACAGGTCTAGCTCTAATTTCCTTTTTTCAACCCTGCTGGCCTGCCCTGAGCTGGGGAACACATTCAGAGTGATCCTGCCCCAGGTTGTTTGCATGTCCTGTTCTTTATGTCTGCCCTGTTCTTCCTTCAGATTTCTGAGTAGCTTTCCCTCTTGTCTCTTCTAAGTTTTGGCTCAAGGGTAACTTTTTCAGTAGGGTCTGCCCTGACCATCCTATATAAAATTATAACCCTTTAGGCTCTAGACCTCCATTATCCGACTGGATTTCCCTCCATGGGATATTATGGTATACCATATAAGTTACTTATTAGGTTTCTCATCTATATCCCCCCAGTAGAATGTAAGCTGTACAAGGGCAGGATTTTTTGCCTGTTTTTGCTCACTGCCAGCCCCTTTGCGTCTTGAAGAATTAGACCAAGGAGATTCCAAGGACAGGAGCCTTGAGGTCCGAAGGATGAGCTCTGATCCTGGTTCTTCTCTCTTGCTGACAGGGATAGTCTCCCCTTTCCTACTTCTGAGATGGCTAGTTTATTCCCAGCGGGATGACCATCACAATTAGCCCTAACAATGACTTACCAATGTATCCCATAATACAGTCACTCACAGCAATTCACACAATCCCACCGGTGTCTTCTCTCACCTTCTTACCCAGACCCTAAGGACAAAGGTCATTTGGTGGGAGCTAGAAAGGCTATGGCTGTCTTGACCAGGTGCCATCAACTCCATTCTGACTCGGAGCTACCCCTTTGTACAACAGAAGGAAGCACTGCCCTGTCTGGCTCCATCCTCACCATCGCTCTCATGTTTGAGTTCATCGTAGCTACTAGGTCTCTCCATCTTGCTAAAGGTCTTCCTCCTCTTTCTACCCCTCCTCTCTACCTTTCCCAGGGCATCCAGGACTCTCTGACAACATGCCCAAAGAACATGAGATGAAGGCTGGCTATTCTTGCTTCAAGGGGGCATTCTGGCTGTCCTTCCAAGATAGATCTGTTGGTTCTGTGGCAGGTTGTGGTACTGTCAATGTTTTTCTCCCAGGACCACTATTCAAATGTATCATTTTCCCTTCAATCTTCCTTCTTATGTCCAACTTTCATATGCATAGGAGGCAATGGAAAATACCATGGCTTTGACCAGGTGCAGGTTAGTTTTCAAAGTAACTTCTTGGCGGCTGAGTCCCGGTGGCGTAGTGGTTGTGCACGGGACTGCGGCCCACTGGGATGGAGGTTTGATTCCAGCTCCACGGAGCAAAGGCTGGGCCTCCTACTCCCACCACCTGAGGGCAGTGATGCCCCCCCATAAAAAAAAACAACAAAAAAATAACTTCTTGGCTTTGGAGTTCTTGATTGCTGATATCACGGGCATTGATTGTAGATCTAAGCAAGATGAAATCCTTGACGACTTTAATCTTTTCTCCATCAATCATGATGTTACATTAAACCAGTGGTGATGATTTAAAAATATATACTGAGTTGTAATTCATACTGAAAACTGCTAGTGTTTCAAGGTCTTCTCACTTTCAGCAAGCAAAGTTGTGTTATCTGCATATTGAAGATTGTTAATAAACCTTCCTCCAATCCTGATGCCACATTCTTCTTCATATAATCCAGCTTGTGGTGGTCATGTACTTGGTGTCAATTTCATGATTGGGAGTGTAGGGGTGGAGTCTAGCCTGTCAATCTGGAGATAGCCAATGAGACCTCTGTGTGGGCATGGCTTTCTCTGAGAATTTTGGGAAATCTTGCGATATTTCCCCTGTGGCCGTAACAGACTATAGACTCAGTCTCTTGGTGTCGGTCTACTGACAAGACAAGATGGTGGCATGCTGAGAGATCCTAAGTCCTGGAACCTAGAGGAGCAAGAGAAGAAGCCACATGGGCTTCCCCTGATGGAACCACACCTCTGGGGCTGAAGAAGTCAGAGCTGAGATGCTTCTACTGCCAATGGATACTACTGATGAACCCTGAGCACTGGAAATGAGGAGTCATGAGGAGACTCCTGCCAACACTGGGATGCTTCTATTGCCGCTGGACACACAAGACTCTGCACCCACTGGCCTGTGATTGTCCTGGTGTCATTGCACATGCTTCATGAGTCAGAAGGAGACTTTATAGACTGGTATAGGACATATGAAGTAATATCGGACTTATGACCTTGGACTGAACTGGGTTGGGGTACTTTCTCAATGTTCTATTCCTCTTGTATATAAACGTTTCCCTTATATCCATATGTGTGTTTATGAATCTGTTTTCCTAGTCTACCTGGACTAACTCACAGCTTCTCTATAATGATTTGCTCAACATACAGATTAAATAAATATAATGAGAGAACACAATTTGGATGTAAAATTTTAAACTATGCAGTGTCCCCTTGTTCTCACAACTGTCTCTTGATCCATTTACTGGTTTCACAAGAGCACAATTTAGTCTTTGTGTGTGTGTGTGTGTGTGTGTGTGTGTGTGGCATCACTGCCCTGGTGGGAGTCAATTAAGTCTTCTGGAATTCTAATTCCTCCTATCAATTGTTTAGCATGGACCATACAGAAAGCTCTTGCATAGTCAACGAACATAAGCTAACATCTTTCTGGTATTTTCTTCTTTGAGCCATGATTCATCTGACATCAACAATGATAACCCTTGTTCAATGTCCTCTTTTGAATCTGACCCGAGCCTCTGACAGCTTCCTGTCAATTTTATGCTGCAACTACTGTTGAATGATCTTTAGCAAAATTTTAGTTGCTGTGATATTAATCATATTGTTCTTTAGTTGGTGCATTCTGTTGGGTTGCCTTTCAAGTGGCCAGGTAGCTTGCTGTCTTCCAAATTTCCTGGCATGGACAGTGATGTTTGCAGTGCTTTGTCAGTTGAAATATTTTAATTGGTGTTCCACCAAATTACCGGACCTTGTTGTGGGTATAATACCGTCAGTGTAGATATCTCAGAAGCTGGCCACTTCTGATACATGGCAATGATAAGCAAACTTTCCCTACAGTCAAAGGGGGGTTCATATGAATGTTTTACAAGGACTTTGGTGTAAAAGAGAGTCAATCTGCAAATACCTCATTATTTGAACTTGAGCAATAAATATGTTTCAAAAGTTTTGATTCAAAGCAAGGGTTTGGAAATATTAGAAGTTTGTTTACTTGCTTGTGATGTAAACACACTTGAAGTGTGAACCAGTTTAAAAGCTACGAATAAATTGACAATAAGAACACTACAACAGGTAGAGGTAAGAGCCCCCCAAAAAAGTTTTTTTGCTTTTTTTGGGGAGGGGGGCATCACTGCCCTCTGGTGGGAGTGGGAGGCCCAGCCTTGCTCCTGGAGAACTGCTGCTGGATTGGAACCACCAAGCCAATGGGCCGCAGTCCCGCACTCAACCACTACCACACCATCAGGGCTCAGCCCCCATCCCCAAAAAAGTTTTAAAGAAAAACAATACTAAAAATAGATTCTACCACACTCTTTTAAATAGGATGTGAAGCTAATAACTGCTACTAGTTTATTTCATATTGTAATTATTATTTGGGATTTCAAGAGCATCAAATTGAATTAATAATAAGCCTTGTTTTGTTAGCTCAGTGTCTACATTAGTCACTGCTACTTACTATATTGAATATTTTAAATGATTCCACTTGGTAGTGAAAGTCTAATTAAATGAGTATACAGATACAAGTTCTTAGATATGCTAAATCCAAAGCTCCTGCTCTGGTAGGTGGTTGTCTGAGATCTTTACCAACACTCTAGTCCTACAATCTCAGAGTAAATGACTTTGAGAGTCAGCCTTACAATCCAGAACTCATGAACAAACACCTCTCCTTCCTATTAGGGATTAAGTTCTAAGTGCAGTCAACCAGGGCTTGGTAAAAGCATAGTATTCAGAACATGGCTTTCAAATTCCAAGAAGAGGAAAAAAAAAGGGGGGGGGGATTTTCCAGGAAAAGTGAGCTACATTTCCAGTGTCCTGAGAATCCTCATAAGCACTCTTCTTCTGCCAGTTCAAACAAGGTGTTCTCACCGCAGTTTTGTGCTGGGAAGGTCAGTTGGGGTAAGAACCAGTGCTGATGTGAAGGCTGGAAGAAGCTGCTTCCTGCCCACAGCCAGTTCCTAAAACACCCCTCTCTGACTCTGTTCATTAGGTGAAATCTATGGAGAAGACTTGAGACTGCTCTGGAAGAAAATCTCTTCCCAAACAACCCATCTGGAAAAGACTTTCATAGGTATGTCTTCTTCACTGCAACTTCTTCTGTATCTGTGAAAAAGGCATTTGCTTAAACTGCCCTGTCCAGTGTCATTACCACTCATCATCTATTTGTCTTATCATGGTGGCTTGCTGTGATGCTAGAAACTATATCACCGATCTTTCAAATACCAGCAGGGTCACTGATAGAGAACAGGATTTAGCTGAGCTTCCAAACTCAGAACAGATTATGAAGAAAGAATTGACTATGCACTTCTGAGGGACTAACTCCTGAAAAGTTTAGCCCACTTGGAAGAAGCACCCCAGACTGTGTGACCACAAGGTGTCAAAGGCATTAAAGAAAAAAAATCATAGCATTGCATTCCTGATATGATCACTGAAGACAAATGTGTGCATAAAAAAATGTGGTGAAGAAAACTGATGGTGCCCGGCTATCAAAAGATATAGCATCTGGGGTCTTAAAAGCTTGAAGGTAAACAAGTGGCTTTCTAGCTCAGAAGCAATAAAACTCACATGGAAGAAGCACATCAGCCTGTGTGACCACAAGGTGTTGAACGAATCAGGTATCAGCCATCAAAGAACTAAAAACTATATCATTATAAATGAGGGGGAGTACAGGTTGGGGACCCAAAGCCCATCTGTAGGTGAAGTGACATCCCTTCACAGAAGGGTTTTGAGGAGGAGAAGAACCAGTCAGGGTACGGAATAGCAATGATGAAGCATGCAACTTTCCTTTAGTTCTTGATTGCTTCCTCCCACCCTCAATCATGATCCTAATTCTACTTTACAATGATGGCTAGACAAGATGATGTACACTGGTACTGATAGGAACCAGAAACATGGGGAAGCAAGGACAGATGATCCCTTTAGGACGAGGGGTGAGAGTGGTGATACTGAGAGGGTGGAGGGAAGGTGGAGTAGAAAGAGGGAACCGATTACAAGGATTTACATATAACCTCCTCCTTGGGCTATAGACAGCAGGGAAGTGGGTGAAGGGAGACATCATGCAGTGTATGATATGACAAAATAATAACAATAATTTATAAATTATCAAGCTTTCATGAGGGAGTAGGAAGTGGGGAGTGGGGAGGGAGGGGAAAAATGAGGAGCCTATGCCAAGGGCTTAAGTAGAAGGAAAATGTTTTAAGAATGATGATGGCAACAAATGTACAAATGTGCTTTGCATACAATGGATGTATGTATGGATTGTGATAAGTTGTATGAGCTCCCAATAAAATGATTTTTAAAAAAGGAAGAAGTGAAACATTGTCTGATATTGTGGTAGAAGATGCGCCCCTAAGGTTGGAAGGCACTCACCATATGATGGTTGAAGGGAGGCTTCCTCAAAATCAAGTCTATCTTGAAGTCCAGTGCTGTCTGTTAGGATAACAGCAATATTCCTGCAAGGAAGTCCAGATAATGCAAATATTAAAATTTATGCATTAAAATCAGTGATGAGGAAATTGAAGAGTTCTACTGGCCTCTACTTCTTTAGTTTGAAGTTGATCAAACATGCAATTGAGATATATTGATCATTGGTGACTAGAATGTGAAAGTTGGAAACAAAGGGAAAAATAACAGTAGTTTATGTGTATCATTGGACAAATAACTGCACAAGACCTCTTTAAAGTGTTAAAGATGCTAAGGTGCACCTCACCCAGTCTATTGTATTTCCAACCGCCTTATATGCTCACGAACATTGAATTATGAATAAGGAAGACAGGAGAAAAATAATGCATTTGAATTGTGATGTTGGTGAAGAATACTGAAAAGTGCTATGGACTGCCAGAAAAACAAACAAATCTGTACTGGGGGAAGTGCATCCAGAATGCTTTTTGGAAGCAAGAATTATGAGACTTTAATTCATACTTTGCACATGTTATCAGGAGAAGCCATTCTCTCTATTAAAAAAAAGAAAAAGTAATTAAAAAAACCCCCAAACCCAAAGAAGCTTGCACAAATGAAAATATGTTCCATGCTTCTGAATGGGAAGATCAAACATAGTGAAATTGTCAGGATTACTAAAAATACTTTATGAATTCAATGCAAATAATATCCACATAAGTGTGGAGGAGATAGCCTTTTTAATAAAAACTGAAAAAAAACCTGGAAAAACTGAATCTCCACTTATTAAAGAACAAAACTGGACCCGTATCTCATACCATGTACAAAAATGAACCCAAGATGGATTAAATACCTAACTATAAACCCTAGAGCCATAAGGAAAATCAATGAAATACTGACAAACTTAAGGGCCCTAATACAAGTTATAAATACACTCTCGAAGATAATGAAAAATGCCCACATTATAGAAGACGAGAGAGGACTGGGACCTCCTAAAAATATGACATTTATGTACATTGAAAGACTTCATCAAAAGAGTAAAAAGGGAACCGATAGGTTGGGGTGGGGGGAGGGGAATAGTTACCAGTGAAATACCAGATAAGGACTAATTTTAAAATCTATAGAAAGCTATGATTGACATTTTAATAAAAAAATACAGTAACTTAACAAAATATCGACACAAGACTTGAATATACAATTTACTAAAGAGGACATCTAAGTGGTCAAAAATCATATGAAGAGATATTCGCATTCATTTGCTGTAAGAGAAATAAAAATTAAAACGAGATGCCACCTCATACCAACACTCTTAGTGTTGTCAATTTTACTCATAGCAAAATTTTACTCTTAGTCAATTTTACTCTTAGTAAAATTAAACAACAACAAGGAAATAATACATGCTCGAGAGGATGTGGTGAGATTGGAATGCTCATACATTCCTGGTGAGATCGCAGATTTATACAACTACTATGGAGATCAGTATGACACTGACTTGAACAAATACAAATACTTTATGATTTTGCAATTTCTCTATGTGATATGTATTCTAAAATAATAAAGAATACAACACAAATAGACATGCTTCCATCCATGTTTATTGCAGAAATTTTGATAATGGCAAAGTGTGGGAAACAATTGAAAAAACCTAAAACTATAGCAGACTGGATAGACAAACTAGTATATCCATACAATGGAAAAGTATTTTTTCCTTAGGAAACAATGATTAGTCTGTCAGGCAACTTAAAACATGGACAAAATTAGAGAACATGGGGCTCAGCAAAGTTAGTCAAGCTCATAAAGATAAATATTTTATGACACTATTATTTAATTTCTATTTTGTCCATTTTCTTTTTTTCCCTTTTAAAGCATTTTATTAGGACACCAATTCGGGCATTATACTATTCCATAGTTCAACCTTATCATGTAGGGCTGAACAGTTGCTACCACGATCAGTTTCAAAACATTTTTTTCCTTCTTGTTCTCCTTAATACCAGCTCCCCATGACCACCCCACCACTTCTCCTACCATGTCCCCAGATACAATTATTATCTCTATAGATTCATCCATCCCGTGTTTGACATATTGAAAAACATAGACAAATACATAACAGAATGTCAAGAAAGCTACCAACAATGACAAAATACAATAGAGATCAACCCCAGTATGAAAAAAGCCCACAGCAAATACTGAAAACAAAAGCAAGGACAAAATGTTTCATAAGTGAGATCAGATAACAATATTTTAAACATTTGAGTCAGATTTATCTTTTTCATCAGTTATAGTCATCTCTATAATATTCTCTGTCTTATCACCAGGTAATGCCCACCTCTCAATTATGGTTAGAGAGAAATCACCAGCGGCTTAATTTTTTTTGTGGAGGTTCTGCAACTGTATTTTGGGCTTCCATATCTTTCTGCTCACTAGAATATCACAATTTAAGCTTTGATACTATTCCCATCTTAAGATTTGAGTGATATAATTTGTAATCCTTTGATGATGGATATTGGTGTGCTCCTTCCATATGGGTTTCTTTTTATCTTATTTTATTTTTTGTGGGCTTCTTTGACATCTCATTTCGATAGCTGTTTGAAAACAGTCTTTAAGATTCCATATGCTATTTTTTCTGACAGCAGGACACCATCTTCTTTCTTTCTTGCCACCTTATTTCTTCATCACATTTTGCTATAACACTCATATCTTCCAAGTTTTCTTCATGGGGGAAGAAGGGGGGAAGGGGAAGCTTACCCTGGGAGGAGAAAGGGGGAACCAATCACAGTGCTGTGCATTTAACTCCCCCCCACCCCCCCCACCCAGGGTACAGACAACAGAAAAGTGGATGAAGGGAGATAGCAGATACATGAAATTAAAATATGTATATATCAAGTGTTCATGAGGGGGGAAGGAAAGGGAGAGAAATGAGCTGATATCATAGGCTCAGGCAGAAAGAAAAGGGTATTTTGGGGGGGCATCACTGTCCTCTGGTGGTTGTGGGAGCTACCCAGCCTTGCTCCTGGAGAGGCACTGCTGGATTTGAACCACCAAGCCTGTGGGCCCCAGTCCTGCACACAACCACTATACCACCGGGGTTTAGTCCCAAGAAAATGTTTTTAAAAATGCACTTGACATAATGGATGGATGGATGGATGGTGATAAGAGCTGTAAGAGCCCCCAATAAAATGATTTAGAAAATAAAACAATACAATACACTAACCTGGCACATATGTGGCCTTGAATTTGTTCAGATAAATTAACAGAAAAATAGAACTGGATGATATTTGAAAGAAAAAAAAAGAAAAGGTTACAGCCCTGGAAGCTCACAGGGAGAGGGAGGATCAATCACTACGAAGGATCAACAAGATGGCAGAGTTCAGTTGGGTGTTGGTCCCTGTGAAACATCCACCTTTCTCCCTGCCCAGCTTTATTCTAGGGAAGAGAACTCCAGGAATAGGGAAGATAGACCTATAAAATAATGGAAATGAGAAAAGAGAACAGGAAATGAGGGGCAGGAAGTACCTCAAACTAGACGGTGACTCACGCCAAAGTGAATTGAGTCTGTGCGTCAATTTCCTTCCTGTGCCCTAAAATGTTGATATTATTTTGATTTTTGTTTCTAGGTTCTGCTTGTACAAGCAATATCTTTATTTTAAAGAGACAGGACCACTTTTACAAGGAACATGTAAATTACCTTCGACATAGGCCCTTGTATACAAACATATTAGAAAATGCCTACATCTGAAGTTAAACTTCTTCATAAGTATTTTTGGCATGATATGGATATTATGTTGAGCCATTTTGAAATGTCCATTTTCAAGTTCAAAAAGGGGTCACCTTCTAGCCATTTTTATGGTTCAAAGTCATCATTTGACTCTTGAGATGATTTGGCTGTGAATGTTGCATCTAATTGGCAATTAGCTTGGATTTCTCAGCAGACCTCTAAAAATGAAAGAGGGTCTGGCTAGTGGGTTCATCTGCTCTGTCTCTTGACTGAACAAAGGATGGGATAAAGATAGGCTTCTTTTGCACACGAGTCTCCAGTTCCAGAAAGATACGTGGAACCATTTTTTTTTGGGGGGGGGCATCACTGCCCTCAGGTGGTGTGAGTAGGAGGCCCAGCCTTTGCTCCGTGGAGCTGGAATCAAACCTCTATCCCAGTGGGTCGCAGTCCCGTGCACAACCTGTATGCCACCGGGGCTCAGCCACGTAGAACCATTTTTGCAAAGTGCTTGAGCAGGCTGGATCCAGGACATCAGTAGGTTAGCTGATATATGACATATGGTTCCTAATGTCTGGTCTATGTCTCCCTCAATCTCTCCTTTATAAAAAAGTTTTCTCCTTTTTCTGTTCTTGGGAGCCTTCATTGGTCTAACTATGTGCTGCCCAGCTGCCACGATTATTATTACTGTTGTTCAAGCAGAGGCCTTTTCTTTCACTCCTAACAGAGAGTGAGGTTGTGTTCTTTGATCTCGTGCACCGAGGCCGGAACACGTGTGCAGCGAGAAAGTCTAATCTGCAGATTGTGATTAGAGGTAATGACAATGAAGGGAATCGGCATAATGTAGTGGTATGTTCATCAGAATTATGTTCAACAGAAGTAATGAAAATCCCTTAAGCATTTTCATTTTGGAGCTGTGACAGTTGGGGCTCCAGGAGATAGTCTGATACAGAGGTTCCTTAAGGAAGCCTTCTGGATTCTCTGCTATGAGGAAAAGGAAGGCAGGGGCATTGAACAGAGGAAGGAGTTGAGTTGCAATGCAGAGTCATAAATGGTCTTGGAAATCACATAGACAAACGGGAATTGGGTCAGCCTTCAGACGTTGAGCCGAGTGTGGGTCTCTCCGTCCCTCACACCGACCAGGCATGGATGCAGACTGTGGTGGGAAGAGATGTAACTTCAGCTTGTTCTACCAAACCTAAACCCATCTCGCTCCCAGCAATTCCATGCTGGCTCATAGCAGCTCTGTAAAACAGAGGAGAACGGCCCTCGTGGGTTTTGGAGACTGAAACGCTTTATGGAAGGGAACAGAGTGGTTGGTGATTCTGAACGGCTAATTATGCAGTTAGCAGCCCAATAAAGAGCCACTGTGCTACCAAGGCTCCTAATTAAGTCCCCAGGAGTGGGCAATTCTAGGGGGTGGTCACCCAGACCATTTCCAGCAGCTGGGGAAAGGCAGGAGTTACATAATTTCATGTCAACTTGAAAACGAATAAAAGTGTAGGGGTCACAGATTGATGGCTCCTCTTTGTGGCATGACCGTCTAATAAGGAGGGGCGTGGGCACTCCCTGTCTCTGGGCTTTTCTGTTCTTGCTGCTTGACCCTGAGAGTTACCAGATCTCTGCCTTGTCTCCCCTGACCTTGACTTCACATGACTGTGCACTGACCGGTCTGTGGTCATCCTGCATTGCGCATCACGGCCTGCAGTGGTGGGAGTCTGTGGAGAGACTTATGGACTAGGATTGGACTTAAAGGCCTGAGTTGGGCGGAAGGGGACACTTTCTTGATAATACAATTACTCCTTGGTAGAAAGCTCTTTCTTACACATATACATATGTGTCTCTGGATTTATTTCTCATAGTCGAGCCAGCCTAATACAGGGAATAAGCCATTAGTTCAGATATGGGCATCTGGGTGTCCAAGCATAGTATCCATGAGCCTTAAAAATAAGTTCATTTTTATGGTGAATTGATGACGATTTATAGGGAATATTATCAGTTTTATATTCAATACACATTTAATTTCATTCACTGCCATCTCCTTTATGTAACATTGCCCATCCCACCTCCTTGCTAAGTTTCTTGTTTCTATTCCACCTTTCCTCACCTTTTTGAACTTTGTCCTTAGATACATGCTGCCCTCTTGATTCCAAATGTCCAGTTACTCTAAAATGTACCCACCTCAGTAGTGTTACTGTTCCCCTTGAAGACCTATATTTTGTTTAGCTGAAAACTGAGCCAGAGAAGTGAGTTCAATTACAGATCTCAAGAGGGACCAAGGGCCAGAGATTCCGGGGCTTTATCAGACTTTAGATGACCAGCAAGCCAGGTCTCTTTCAAGATTTTGAGTTTTGTTCCACCTTTATCTCCCACTCTACCCAAAACTTCCTAATTATCCCTTTCAGAGCAGTTGGTCGTGGTAGCTTGGTACCATCGAATTTTTCTGGTCTGCGTCTTCAGGTCATTGAACCCGATGTGTCAGGGATCCATGAGCCTAGTGGACTTATTGTTTTCAAATGTCTTCAATTTTCAGCACTCTTCTTTCCTCCAAATCAGGGGTCAGCAAACTGGATAGCCACCAGCCATACATGGGCTCTTGAGTATGTACAAGTGGTGCTGAAGTAAGACGGAAAATGAAAAGAAAACTCTCATAGTTTCATTTATGAAAAAACTTAAGGATATTATTCAGACAAAGGTGATATCATCTGTTTGTAAAAAAAAAAAAAGCTTATTGCTCTTGAATAAGGTTAAATCGTTGTGAAGGATAGGAGAGCCTCTTCTGTCTTTACACTTTGCCAATCCCCCCTCTAGACCAGGTAAGGGATATTCTAAAAGTCTCAAGTAGTCTTGAACACTGGGCCTCATGGTTCACATGGCTCTCCCACGAGGGGTCATGGGCCTGAGACACCCATCGGGAAGGGAAGGGCTTCCAGAAAGATTGCAGTTGGACTCAAGGCACCCTTCAGCAGTACAAAAGGTTACCACACCTAGCTGCTCAGGGGATGTTTGGAGGTTGGAGTTCACCTGGAGGTTTGTCAGGTGGCAAACGTGGCAACCTATCTCCAAAAGGCCACTCATTGGAAACCCATGGGAAGGTTAGTTCTACTCTGACACCGAGGCGCCAGGAGCTGGAGTTGACACACTAGGGACTGCTTTGGTTGTAGAGGCAGTAAGAGTGTGTTGAGGGAGGCTGGGGAGAAGACGTCTGGCTAGAGAGAGTTCTGGACAGGGCTCCAGAAATCCGGATGCTTCTAGCCTCCAGAACAGTCAAATTATATGAAGAAGAGATCATCCTCAAGTTTGGAGGAAGGCTTATTCACCACCTGTGATGTGCAGCTGACACAAGCCTGCTTGCGGGAAGTGAGGAGGACCTGACACACTTGCTGATGAAGACCAAGGATCGCAGTCTTCAGCCTGGGTTACAACGCCATGTGAAAACACCCCCGACCTCACACCTGGACCAGTGGTTCACAGCGTGGTACATGGAGACAAGATCGACGTGGTGAAGGATCCACGATCCTCGCTGGTGGAAGCAGCATCAAGAGGTCAAATTGCATTGGTCAATCTGCGGCACGAGGCCTCTTTAGAGTATTGAAAAGCAAGCATGTTCCTTTGGTACCTAAGGCGCCCCTGACCCAACTCATGGATTCTCCACGACATCATATGCATGTAAAAGTCAGACACCGACCAAGGCAGACTGTGGAAGAAGTGGTGTGTTTCAATTGTGGTTCCGGAGACTATTGGAAGTACCATGGACTGCTCACAGGGCAAACTGATCTGCATTGGAAGATGTATGGCCTGAGGCAGAGAGATCAAGGCTTCGTCTTACATATTCTGGATATATTGTCGGAAGAGAGCAGCCTCTGAAGAAGAATACCATGTTGGGTAAAGTGGAGGGGCTGCAAAAAGGGGGAAGGACGGGCACAGTGGCTGCGTCTGGGGGCTTGCGCAGAGCAACGAGTGTGGACCACGTTTCCTTCTGTTGTCGGAATCGGGCGGAACCCACTCTGTGGCACACCCAACAACAACAAGCCCCCACGAGGTTCCTGTAGGTCAAGTCCCCTCATAACTTAAGCATCAAGGAGACAGGAGGGGACTGGAGGGGGTGACCTCTCTCCTACCTGCCCTCCTCCTTAGGGGAGTGGCTCTGAGTGTCACTCAGAAACCCGAAGTGGAGAGAGTGAGTCACTGACTCACCGTGGGAAGGCTACTCCCCTCTCCGGGTCAGTCGGTGGGCAGTGTGTGATGTTCTCCTGCCAGTTTGCGGCTTGGACTCCTGGTGGGCAGAGAGCAGCGAGGAGACCCAGGGCGCGCCATTTTCAAAAGAATCCTGTGCATTTCTCCTCCCTCTCCCTCGGCCTGGACACTCCCCTTCATTGCTAAGCTGCTGGCAGCAGGTCCTCAAAGGGAGAACAGAAATAAGAAAAAGCGGGGAAGCCAAGAATCAGAAAGCCGGGGACTTAAAAGCATGACCCTAGGAGATGGGAGATTGGATTAAGAGGTGGTGAATAAAGTCTAAGTCATGTATTACATTAACAAAATCAATTGTAGCAGGAAGAAAGACATGTAGAGCCCTAAATGCAAACACTGCCAAGTATACTGAGTACTGGAGGCACCCAACTGTGGCATCCGGGTCTCCTCCAATGCTCCACTCACTAGCTGTGGGAGCTGGGAGGAGGCACCTCACCTCTCTGAGCCAGGTTCCCCGCTTTTAAAATAACCCACCAGGTTGCTGACCTATTGGGAAAGCTAAACTAGATGGTACAGGTAAAGCAGACTGACGGGCTTCTTTTTCCCCCTGCAGCCTTGACTCTGGTGCCTGCTACTTGATTCGGCCATCCCAAGAGCACTGGAGAGGGAGAGCTCTCTGCTCCCACAAATTATTTGCCCGGTCTGTATCTCAAACCCCACACCACACTCATGGCTGGGGAGCCGATGCCAACTCGCAGGGACCCTATATGACAGGGTGGAACTGCCCCTATGGGATTCAGAGACTGTACCTGCTTATAGGTACAGGAGAAAACCCTGTCTTTCTCCCATGGAGCAGGTGGTAGTTTTGAACAGCCAACCTTAATAAGTCACAGCCCAGTGTATAACCACGCCACCGCCAGGGCTCCTCGGGAGCTGAGGGGGTTGGGAGAGGTGAGGTCATCTCGCCATCTGGTAGGTTCCACATCTGTAAGTTGAGCTACGGTGAAAAGACTTGAATGCCAAGGGAACTCTTTTTGCAGTAACTGGTTTTATTTTCCTGAAGCTTCGTCACGATCCTCCCCTCCTCTCAGACTCGCTCTGAGGTCAAATGTGATGACGTGGATGGAAGGCTTGTGGTCTGTGACCACCATGAGTCACTGCAACCCCAAGGGACAGTTGAACTGCTCCCACTGGGTTCTCTTGGCTGTGGTCGTTTGAAGCTGACTGCCCCCTCTTGTCCCGGGGAGCCCCTCACGGCCACCTTCCTGGTTAACTGCTGAGTGCCACCAGGCTTCCGTACTTCGGATACCATTTCCTTCTAAGACCCGTGCTAATGGTTCTCTTTCCAACCTTCCTGAGATAATGAAGTGAAAAACCCTAGGTAGAAGCCACCCCGAGCTTCCAGGAAGTGGTAAGGGACAGGCAGTGTAGGAAAGTCAAGAAGGGTCATTCAAAGAGTCCTTTCATTAACCGGTGACTCTGTTCTTGAACCCAGGACAGCTCCTGGAGCTGCTTGGGAAGTAGCCAGGTTGGGTTCTTAGAAGGTCAAGCCAGGGAGAATTGCAGACCGTGTGCCACGCATGTGAAACAACTTAAGTGAAACTGGGGTGACGGTCACTATTTGGGTACCCACTCTCACCCACCCCACAAAGTAGTGTCCCTTTGGTGTCAGAAGGGAGGAGAAGGGGGAAGGGGAGAGGAGGACGGTGGGGGTGGGGGAGGAGGAGGAAGAGGAGGTAGATGAAGAGGGGAAGGAAGAGGGGGTGGGGAGGAGGTGGAGGAGGGAGAAAGGGGGAAGAGGAGAAGGTGGAAGAGGAGGAACAATAGGAGGAGGAGGAGGAGGAGGAAGTTCCTTTGGGAAAAAAAAATAGAACAAGCAACTAAATGACAGATGTGTTTCTCTTCTCCCTGTCTAGCCAGTTCTTTTTCTCATGTATATGAGAGAGCTTAAAAATTGTGGAACTATTCCTTTATCTTTCAGTTCAGAGTTCTTTGTGGCGAAAATGTAGGTGTAATTGTCGGAAGCCAGAACCGGCTTCCTCAGTTCAGGCATCCACGGTCTGGAGACTTCTCATCAGAAGAGCTGGTGGCCCGTCAGGTCCTTTCCACCAAACCACAGAGCTTTCTGCTCCTCCCTGGGGTTGCCCTGTTCTAGCACCAGAGAGAATTTCGTGGTCCTTTTTTGCCACTTTCGTAAGAATTTGGGCCCAATGGTGGTCCATAGTGAAGTTCTTGCCTTCCACGTGGGATATGCGTCAAGTTCGGTCAAGTAGAAGATGGACGGAAACGAGGACGACGGTTGGCATCGTGACAACGGTCTACGCCGGCATGATGATTGTGAGATTGACGCAGGCTCGGGCAGGGTTGCGCCAGACAGTGGCACCTAATGGCCACATGTGGGAGACAAGAGTGTGAATCCCGGACCTTGAAGTGTAACCACCCCCTGGTTGGTGTGAGTCACTGTAAGCCACCCCTCGGTGGGTTCAACAGAACCTCAGGGCTCAAATGAGCGGAGAGCACGGTGACTCACGAGAGGCCCAGACGCTTGTGCACGCAGCCCACTCCGTAAGAGCTACCCCCCCCCCCTTCACCTTCACCAGGGGAGAAAGGCACTTGCTTTCGGGAGGCTGAGCGCTGCTGGCAATTGCTTTCAGACAATTTTAGTATCCAGGGAATCACATGGCTATTTAAGGCCCCTCCTAAATTATTCATGAGTCCGATTTTTCCCCCCTTTCATTCAAAAAGAAGAGACAGTCACTCTGATTTCATGTGAAAAACCTCTTACTGGATCTCAAACAGTCACTTCTGGGCCTTTTTGATACCCTGGCCGTTGTTCGTATTTGTTCTGGAGCTGAACTTGGTGTATCTATATACTTTAATCTATGACATTTACCCAGGTCCTGGGCACCACCAGCTATAATCAACTGGCCCAAAAGATGCTGTGTGGCATTGGTGAAATCATCTGGCCGCTGTCGGTGCTGATATTTACAGACCACAGAAATAAGGGCTTGGAGATTTTATCATTTAAAGAACCAAAGGAAGCAAAATATAAAGGACACATAGTTTGAAAAGGTTAAGCTGCATACATTAGCAGAGATGTTGTTCACCTTTTCTAATGCTTGGGGCTATTCCAGTCGTGGCATGAAATCAGAACTGTTCCACAGTTACATATACTCCAAAATATTAAGCCAACTAGTTAGTAGCATTTGGTATGGAAGTCAAGTTAAGGATGCTCTCTAAAGGCTTTGGCTATAAAGGCCTTTGCCTCACTGTAGATAGGGCTACCTCCCCTGCTGTTAGGATGATGGTTCCCTTCCTTCAAAGCTTGTGGGCTATTGTTAAGGATCTTTAGTCTAACCTGTGGAGCCACACCCAGGAGTCTGAGGTCTGATCTGGCCACATGGAACCCTGATACTTCCCTCTCCTATAACGTGTGCGCGTATAGCACAACCCTTTCCTGTGACGTGTGTCCTTACCTGTAATTAGGGGTCTTGCATGGCGCCAAAAGGTATGACCCTCTCTCTCACCACCTGTCTCCGCCCGACAATCTCGCCTCCTCTCCCTCAAGTAATCCCTGCCCTCACTCACTCACTCTCCACGTGGAGGACCTGATGGGTGGAGGTGAGCATGCTACCAAGAAATGTGTCTGAGTCTTATTATTTCTTTCTTTCTTATGCTCTCTATAACTTTACTATAATAATAATTATCCCTGTGCAACTGCGCCCATCGAACCCATGAGGCATGTATCAGAGACTGGTTTCCTCTGACACCCAGTGGGTTCTCAGGGTGCCCCCTTTACAATAAGCTCCACTGGTGCTGCTTCGGGGATGAACCCAACTACCACAGGTGTCTGTTTCTCTGGCTCATCAGAAGTGATGCTAGCTACGCCAACTGGCCCCATTTCTTTCCTTTGTCTTACTTGTAAACCCAATGTGGATGTTCCTTGAGTGCATGCTTTTAAACAATTTAAACTGATTTACAAAATATTTACTAAGGTATCCTCTGGCTGTTACAGGAGTGCCCCGTAGATGGAGTTCTCTGTCTTGCCCAAAGCATACGAAGTCAGGGAGCCAAGCTGATTCCATAAGCAGAAGGGTGTATTAGAGAGAAAAAAATACCTTACAACGGGAGACATGGGATGGGCCCTAGGCTGATGTAGATCGTGTTCTTGCAGAAGAGGAGGAAAGGAGAGGTTTTAAAGGAAGTTTAGGGCAGGAAGGGCATTATGTTTACTCATGAGCAGATGTGGAGCATTCCTACTTGGATAGACCTATAATTGGGTACACACAACATGTGTTCAAAAATTAGTACAAGGCCAATAGGAAGGGGCTGAGCCCCGGTGGTGTAGGGTTGTGCACAGGACTGCGGCCCACTGGGATGGAGGTTCCATTCCAGCTCCACAGGAGCAAAGGAGCACAGGAGCAAAGGCTCCCACCATCAGAGGGCAGTGATGCCCAAAAAACAAACAAACAAACAAAAAAAGAATGGGAGACAAGGTCAATAGGAAGCATGGCTACATGATGTGTTTTGGGCTCCTACTTAAACATGGGCCTTATCAAAGAGCAGTTATTTCTTATGATGTGAACCTACATAATACTTGCCCTCATAAAGAGATCACTGAAGATGTGGGTGCTATGGCAAAGTGTGGTAAAGAAATCAGATAGTGCCTGCCTATCAGAGAGAATAACATCTGGGTCTTAAAGGCTTAAAACAAACAGCCAAATGAGGCGTCAGCAAAGTCCACATGGAAGAAATACACCAGCCTGTGTGGTTTAGGGATTATAAATAATACAATCTAAGACTAGAGGAGAGAATGGTATTAGAGCTTAGATTCTGAGCACCCAGTTTGCAGTGGCTATGGAAGACAGCAAAAATTCTAAATCCATTTGAAAGGTCCCCACATGGATTAAGCCTCTGGCAAATATCCTCTGACCATAGACCAGGGATGTGAATAGCCTTTCTATCAGAGTGCCTTGGGAAGTGAGTTGTTACAGATATAGCTAGATTAAACTATAACACCTTATCACTTGATATCCTTTTTGAGCCATTTAAAATTTGTTCTAGTTTTAATATTTTCTGCTTTCTTTTTGATTGAGGATTTTTCTTTCTTTTTTAAAAAAAATGTTGTTGGGTCCTCTATTTTTCTTTGATTTGGTCTGTTTTTATTTCAATGAAATCTAGGATAGGTTAATCTATAGAGCTGGGAGTACAGCAGGGGAAGTTAGAGGGGGATGGGGAGCTACTAAGAAGAAAGAAGAAAATATTCTAAATGTGTAGTGATGATAGTGCAAGTCTTTTTGGTCTGATTGAACGAGTTCATTCTTTGCTGTGTGAAGTATGTGTCAATACAACTGTTTTAAAAGTAGAGCATGCTTCCAGGTAGGCTGGCATTACTTAGTATAGGTTTCGGTCCTCTGTCGAGTCCTTTGCTCTTGGGTTCAACTTCAGGTTATACCTGTCCGGTCTCCTCCTGCTCCTAGGCCCAGTTTAAGCTGTTGAAACGGGTACACCCTGCAAAGCAAGGATGTGAAGCTAGAACATGTTATTCTAAGAGGGGAGGAAAACACATTGTCCTTTCAGAGTGGGTTAGGCCGGGTTCTAGAGAAGCGAAACCAGCAAGGCGTCCACATGTTTGTATGTAGAATGAAATGTGTATCAAGAAATGGCTGACACGGTTGTAGGAAAAGGTCGGTCCTCTCCAGTTCCATCTTGTGGGAACTGATGAGCCCGAAGCAGGATGATGAAGCAGAGACAGCGCAGGCTGGTGGAGGCAGAGGGCTGAAGCTGGCCAAATGAATCTGTTCTCGGCAGTTCCCTGGTAGTTCTTGAGATCTGCAGGTTATGCTACAGGAGATCAAGGAACCAGGCAGAGAAGATCCTGCTCCAGGCGAAGAAGCGAAGAAAATTTGACTCTGCTTGGTCTATCATCTAGAAAGACTGATAACACCCAACAAGGGTCATCAGGCTGTGACCCAATTGATGGATTGGGCTTCTCCCCTCCCCTAACCCTTGAATCTACTTGACATAATCCCTAACTTCACACAGGGGGAAGAGAAATTGCAAATGATGCAGGCTGCTGTCATATGCCACATGCTAAAATATCGATTAGAAAAAAAATATTAGATGTGGGATGTGATTGAGGAGATGTGTTGGCTTGAGGAAATTCCTCCGTTATCTGAATTTGAAAGATGGGGGTGGAAGAATCCAATTTCTGTCCTAATCTGTGTAACGACTCATAGGCATAGTAATTCCTATTGTGTGTGCCTCTTGCTAAGCTTTAATATTATCTTCTTAGACTTTAATCCTCTTAGCGCTTAAAAAAAGTAGAATAATTTGAGAAAACTCCTTTAAACAGCCATGTATATGTGCTTTGTTGTATACACTTGTGTTAGTCAGGGTGATTTGAATTACAGGGATTAGAATCCACCTCAGACTATGGAGCAGTATAGGGAATTTACCCGAGCACGTGAACTTCTAAGGCTACAGCTGTTTCAGCTCCATCCCCATGTTTCACTGATCATGCCCACTCCCCTGGGACGCTCTGGTGCTTTTGTCCCCACTGCAAGGAGGCTTTCTCCAGGAGACTTAGAGAAACAGCCCGGAACTCACAACCGTCCTCTTGGGAAGAACCCCAGAAAGCAAGCCCAGTAGAAAAACCTTCTCTCTCCTAACACCTGCATATCAACTCCAGGAAAGATTCCATTTACACTTTTCTGCTTAGATCTGACCATCGTTTATAGAAATTTTTGTTGTTGTTTGTTGACATGGAGTAGATTCAACTGGCGACAATGTGTGTGGAGTTGAATTGTGGCCTGGGGTTTCCCAGGCTGTGCACACTGGGAGGCAGGTGGCCAGGGTCTGTTTCCCAAAGAGACGCTGGTGGGTTCCATTCTCTGTCAACTAGCAGTCAGTTACCCCATCCAGGGGCTGGCCCAATGCACATAGAAAACCCCACCACAGTGAGACAGTCAACAAACTGCAGCCTCTGGAAAACTCTGCAGGGCAAATGACGCTGTCATGTCACCAACGTTCATTCACCCAATGAAAGGGGGGCAAGGTTGACAGTGGGCCCCGTATATTAAATGAGATGGAAGAGAGATATCAACCAGTTGCAATTGAGGGACCTTCTTTAAGTCCCGATTCCAATGGAACTTTTAAAAAGTTCTTAGAAAATCAAGGGCATGTGAACACGAGCCCCATACTTGATACTAGATCGTGTGGTTTTTAGGTGTGATATGAGAGAGAAAATTTTGAGGTTTGTTTAGAATTAAGTAGAAGTGAAACCCTTTTCATGTCTGCCATTATATTATAGGAAGCAGTTCTAGGATAATATATATATATATATATATATATATATATTTTTTTTAATTAAAATTTTTTTTCCTGTTTGATTTTTTTTGGGGAGCATCGCTGCCCTCTGGTGGTGGAACTAGGAGGCTCAGCCTTTGCTATTGTGGAACCTCCATCCCAGTGGGCTGTAGTCCCATGCACAACCGCTGCGCCACCAGGGCTCAGCCCCAGTTCATGGATAATAAAAGGAAAATTGTCTGAAATAGGTGTCGCTTAGAAAGAAATGTGGGGTCGGGGAGAAAGAGATTGCTGAGCGACTCATAGAGAGGACAATTTCAATGCTAAGAGTTCTTTAGAAGGTGCTAGTCCTGATATAAACATCCTGGACTTGAAGGCAGCCATAAGCTGTCTGATATCTAGTGCTGCTGCCACACAAATGCCATCAATGGCTGCCTAACCAAAATTGATTCTCCTGCGGTTGAGGGGGCTAGAAGGCTGAATCCAGAACGCCCACTCTAGGGTTAAGTTTCTTTCTTTCTCTGCTGGCTCAGGAAGAAGGCTCTTGGCTCTTCGAGCTTCTGCTCCTGGTCAACCTCCCTGTGGCTTGATAGCGCTCTGCCTCCATCTCTGCTTGCTTATGTAATCTCTTGTATGTCCGTAAAGAAACGGACCCAAGACATACCCTAATGTTTCGGTCGCATGTATTTTACGGTGGAGGGGCAATGAAAAAGGAGACCCTAGAAGACCTGGATTGACACGGTGGCTGCAGCCATGGACCCAGACCTAGCAACAGGCACTGACGCCAAGGCCCTAACCACAGCCGCCTGACGACTGTGCACAGACATCTGACTAGATGGACCACAGCAAACTCCGGAGAGCACTGAGAAGAAAGAGGACTCTGGGGCACCTCCCTGGGTTTCTGCGGAATCTGTACATGGGTCACCAGGCACCCATGCACACAGCACAGGAATGAGAAAGAGGTGTGTCGGGGTCAGTATCCTGTCACCAAACTTATTCACTATGTATGTTAGGCAAATATCAGAGAAGGGGATTACTAGCAACCTATGATATGCAGATGACACAACTTTGCTCGCTGAGAGTGGGGAAGATGTGAAGCACTTGCTGATGAAGGTCAAGGATGGCAGCCTTCTGTATGGATCATGTGTTAGCCTGGGCATGTGTTAGTCTGAGTAGACTAGAGAAACACATCCACAGAAACTCACACACACACACACACACACACACGAGAGTTTTATATAAAGGGCAATTGTACATTAAACATCCCAACCCACTCCAGTCCAAGCCCGTAAGTCCAACATTAGCCCATATGTCCAACACTGATCTACAAGGTCCTCCTCAAACTCACAAAACACACTCAGTGATGCCGGCTGCAGGAGGAAAGCCGAATCAGTGAGCATGTAAGCACCTCAGTGCTGGCAAAGGTCTCCATGCGGCTGCTCCAGCATGCAGGGCTGCATCAGGGTAGGTCCATGTGGCTTCTCCTCGGGGATGTCTCACAGGAAGTGAGTCTTGCCAGCTGAGACAAAGAACTAGCTAAGGTAGCCACACACTGGTCTAACCATCAGAGAATGAGAGACCAGAGAACAAGAGAGATGAGACTCGCCAAGCCATTTATCTCTCTGCCCTTCAATTAATTCCACATGTGTTTATCAGTCTGGTTGGCACAATAAACCTTAACTATCACAGAGTACAACTCGATATAAAGAAAACAGAAATCCTCACAACTGGGCTAATAGGTAAAATCAGGATAAGTGCAGAAAAGATTGAAGTTGTCGGCTGAGGCCTGGTGGCGTAGTGGTTGTTTTCAGGACTGTAGCCCACTGGATTGGCGGTTCAAATCCAGCAGCAGCTCTCCAGGAGCAAGGCTGGGCCTCCTACTTCCACCAGAGGGCAGTGATGCCCCCCCAAAAAAGATGGAAGTTGTCAACACTTTAATCCTACTCGTATCCATAATATGGGCTCATAGAAGCAACAGTAAAGAGGTCAAATGACGCACCACGTTGAGTAAATCTGTGGCAGAGGACATCTTTAATGTGTTCAAAAGCAAGGATGTTACTTTGAGGACTAAATTGTTCTTGAACCAAGACATGGTGTTTTCAGTGGAAAGCAGGTGGAAGCTGGAGATTAAATAAGGCAGGCTGAAGAAGAAGGGTACATTTAAATGGAGGTGCTGGATAAGAATATCGAAAGTATCGTGGACTGTCCACATAACCTGCACACCTGTCTTGAAAGAAGTACAGCCAGAATGCCGCTTAGAAGCAAGGCTGGCTAGACTTTGTCTCGGGTCCTTTGGATATGTGCTTAGGGAAGACCAGATCCTGGAAAAGGACATCATGCTTGGTGTGGTAGTTTAATTGTGCCAATCTGGCCATTAGGAACACGCAGGATTAATCAGGTTGCCGCTTGATTGGAGGGCAGGGAGATAAATGGCTCTGCACATCCAGCTCCCACCCCCACCCCAGCCCTGGCCGCCTCTGGTGATCGGAGGGTGCTGCTTTAGCTAGTTCTTTGTCTCAACCTGTGGGCCAGGCCAAGCCGTGGATCACGTTGCTAGAGCTTTGCCACGTTGCTGGCAAGTACATCACGTGAGCTTGAGGCTGGTGGATCCTGTCGCCTCACATTGTTGGCGTTCGCTATCTCAAGCAGACCTGCTTCACTGAGCTCCTGACTGCTGGTCACTCCCCCTGCTCTTTGCTGTCTGTGGGCAGCCACTGCTCTCCCTGCCCGAGGGAGGGCTCTGCTGTCTACTTCCTTGACCTTGGACCAGGCAACCCCGGTAAGTTGAAGGACTTCCAGCATACTAACAGTTCCATAGAAATGAACTGAACTGAACCCATCCTACTTCTGAGTAGAATGAGCTGTTGTGTTCTTTCGCACTGTATAAACAAACCTATTCTCTTATATATATTCAATAATAAGTGTCCCGGTTTTGTCTCTCTTGAGAACCCTCCCTGACACACTTGGCAAAGCAGAAGGACAGCAAAAAAGAGGAAGACCCTCAAAAGGACGGACTGAGAGTGGCTACAACAGTGGGCTCAAACAGAAGAACCGTGTGCGGACGGGCACAGGGCTGGGCAGGGTTTTGTGTGGTACATTGGGTCCCTGAGTCAGAACCAACTCAAAGACACTGAAAAGCAACCATTCCTCGTGGGTCTAACAAAGACCACCAAACAGGACTAATGCCCCTTTTAGGCATGCACAAACCCACTGCCATGGAGTCCGTTCCAACTTGCAGTGACACTGCAGGGATTTCCCAGGATTTCTGCTCCCCAGGATTTCCCAGGCTGTAAACCTTGAGCAGCCCGGTGCCTGGTCCAAAGCTCCTTCTGGAAGAGCTAGCATCCCCTGCTTCCTCACCAGGCAAGCTTTGTCCTTGTGGTTCCTTATTTCCAGCCTTGGCCCCCACTGCTGGCAATCTGCTGCGTTTTGCATGGTCTGATACAGACCTTCCCAGATCCTCCTGCTTCTGGTGAACCGTGTAGGTCAGCAACTAGGGAACTAAAAATAGCCGGAAATGTTCTAGCTCCTCATTCACGAATGGCTGGGTCAGGTGAGGCACCAGAAAAGGGAATCAAGGGGCCTGATAGAGAGCTCCTAAACTGTAAGTACCTAGTCCCCGAGGCTTATGGGTGATTATAAGAGCAGCAGACACGCATACATCCATATACACGTTCGCATTCCTTCAATCCTGCACACAATGACTAAACTGCTGTAAGATTTCTTGGAGAATAAAGTGCTAATTCAATGCGGAGAGGTTGAGAAGCAGTGAATCCTTGGAGGGGGTCTTCCTGCAGCAAATACAAAGCCAGGTCTGGAGTGAGCTGCTGTCTGTGGAAAGACAAGGAGGGAGATGGGTGAGAGGGAGGGACTCTTCTTCAATGGTTTCGGCAATATAATCAGGAGGATGACAAGGATGCATTGCAGAACCAACCACCCCGAGCAGGAAATCTCGCTTTCATCTTTCTTAGTTGGGTCGTCTTAGCATGTTAGCTGACATATGTGGTCCTCAGCTCTTCCACCTGTAAAATGGGGGTGAGGCTTGCCACGTAGAATTGTTGAAGGAGGGCTGCGCCCCGGTGGCGTAGTGGTTGAGTGCGGGACTGGGGACCACTGGCTTGGTGGTTCAAATCCAGCAGCAGCTCTCCAGAAGCAAGGCTGGGCCTCCCACTCCCACCAGAGGACAGTGATGCCCCCTCCCCCCAAAAAAAGAGAATTGCTGAAGGAATTAAAGAAGGTCATTCATGAAGAGAATCTAACATGCTTAGCACAGAGAGAGCATACGCGCTAAGTTCCTCTCCTTTCGGTCTATATTTCTATACGTGGAAAATGGCAGGAGAAGTCCCTTATTCACTACCTTCATGAAGCTGCTTTGGCTCTGGTTGGAGCTCTTCAGTGTGGCATAGGAACCCACTCGATTTAAGGGTTCCTAAAGGAGAACAATCATCTTGTGAGAACCAGACCGGGGTGAGAGAAGCTGTCCTGGGTCAGTTTAGGGCGCTGTTTTACAATGGCAGGTTGAGAATCTGGGTTTTTTGGTTTTTTGGTATTAGAGCCAACCTGAAAAGCCAAAACTGAATATAACAGAATACCATTCAGTAAAGTAGAACAGATTAGGCAAGATCGGAGTGCATTGTATAGTTTATGACCGTACCGCCTTGTGTATGCACGATCATGGAGTGTATTGCATGGTTCAGTGATTCTCTCTCTCTCTCTCTCTGTTTGTGTATTGGGATGCAGCCTGAAGTGTGTTTCTTCTTGAGGATTATGGTCAAACAATGAAAACACAGCTGGAGGAGCTGAAATTCTTCTGTTCAGGACATTCTGACTAGACATTCAGACCTTCTGAACAATGGACTTCCAGAGCATTTGGGGGTCTGTTCAGGAATTATCTAACTTGACCTTCTCTAAAGGTGAAGCAAATGAAATGCTAGTCTTCTAGAATTTCTCAAAGATACTGTCGGGGGAACCAGCATCTAACATATCCTTACAAGTCCGGCAGGAGCAATTGTACATCGATAATAAGTAAAGATTACAGTAAAGCCATAGAAATCCTGAGAGTTAAAAGTAATAGAGTCAGACGCATTGCATGGTTGTTTGGGCTGGCCCAAACAGGCAGCCCCCTGGACCAGCCCCCTGAACAAGACAGCCCCTTGCACCAGCCTCACAAGAAGGAGATGGACAACCCGCTAAACTTTGTAACCCCTACCTCTGGCATTTGACAGAGCTTATCTCCCTGAAGGGCATGGCCCCTTCACAGAGCTTATCTCTCGGGACCCAGTCTGTACAGACTCTTCCTTCAGTGTTCCAGAAATTGGGTCTGTAAGACAAAATATATTCACAAACCATATTCTGACTCAGAAAGCCTCATTCCCCTTATTGGTACATGCGTCCATAGCTCAAGTCCTGTATGTGTCCCACTGCCGCACTGCCAGGCGCGGCTTCCCTAGCCTAACTCTTGGGCCTTGGAACCCATCCAGGAGTTCAAGATGCTTTTGTCTCACTTTCTCTGTTGTCTCTTCCCTTTCCCAAAGTCCTTCCCTTTCTCCAATAAAGCCTATATTTACCTTTCATCCCTAACTGATTTCCATCTCCTTTCTCTGGCTCCATCTCAACCTCTCGTCTTGGTGCGCAAAACCCGGGAGGATTAAGAGGTATCTTGACACACCCCCTCCCACCTCTCTTCTCAAAATGGACCTCTCAGCTGCCATCCACCGTATCTCTCAGTGAGTAGTTTCCTCCCCCACCCCTTTGTCTCTGTGTTTATGTTCTGGGATTTCTGCTGCTAACAGGACTCCTGGCACTGGGCCTGGCAATCCGTGTACTTTGGGTCCACAGCTCTGCAGTACCTGCTCTCAGACTTACTTTCCTCTGTTTCTCGCTGTGAACAAAGGCCTCCGACCACCCTCCATTTAGCTGGCCACAAAGCCAGCCCCTTTCCCCTCCCTAGCCGCCTGTGGTGTCTTTTACTGTCATTGCCATTTTGGGGAGTCCAGGACACTCCCACTGGGCCCCTAACTCTGACTGTGCTACCTCCTGACTGACAGTGTGGAGGGGGATCCAGAGGCACCCTTCTCCTCGGGAGACCATGTCCCCTGCAGTTTAAGATGCCATGGGAAGTTCCGGGGAGTCCAGGACTCTCCCACCAGCTGGGTCTGGGTCCAGATGTTCAAAGCACCTAGTCTTCTTCTGTAATCAAGGGTGGTCACAACCAAACCTAAAGATGGTCTGAGGTTTTGTGCATTCTGGTTCTTTCCTTCTCTGCTCTCATCATCCTTCTCTGTGAGCCTCCTGTCACCCACTCCCAGCCCTCCTTGCCCGATTGCTTGCAGCAGCCTCTTCCAAACTCCCCTTATCTCCCACTGCTGCACAGACAACCTCCCCCCTCCGGCTCCCTGGGGGGGTGCTGTCTCTCCTGCCAGTCTCACCCCAGCCCTCTGCCTGCATCTCCAGCAAGCCCGGCCAGCTCAGGTTCCTCTGAGACTTCCCCATCCCCAAACTGCTCTGCTCCCTCAACCCACAGCCTCCTCAGACTCCTTCTCAGCCTCTGCCATAATCTGGGTACCCCTAACCATCGCCTTCCTCTGCTACCCCCTCAATTCTCAAAGACCAAGGCAACAGCGCCACTGACACCTGTCTCTTCCCGTCGGGCTCCCTGTCTCTTCTCCTTCTCACTACCTCCCTAGTCAGCCTCCTCTAAGGCAACACCCACAGCCTCCCAAGCCCCCAGTTACCACCCTCGTAAAAAGTCATTGGGTATTTTCTCACAGGACCCTACCACCTTTATTAAGGAGTTCCAATACCTTACTCAGGCTTGCAAGCTATCTCTCATAAAGCAGTTCATTTTGACAAGCTGCAAAAATTACTCAGCAGCCAGATAAAAGTCCCACAGCTTTTTTTTTTCACACCTTGACTAAAGTCCTTAACCCAGTTTACTAGATTAGACCCTGCCCCTATGGCAGTAGCCACTGTTTTAACCACTCATTTTATTATGCAGTCAGCTACTAATATTAAAAAACAAACTTTAAAAAAGCTGAGAATGGCCCTCAGACCTACATCTGTGACCTGGTGAATATGGCATTTAAAGTTTTAAATCCCGAGCCCATCAAAAAGCCGACTGGCAATCCCAAGCTTTGGTAGTCGCCCTGGAGCCAGCTGAGGGAGGGGTCAGAAGACTTCAGGAAGCTGCAACTTCAACAGTGACTCTGATCACCCACTACCAGGACCCTGCTTCAAATATAAGCAAAAACCCTTGTCCATCATGGGATCAGCAAGGCCACTGGAGAAGTGACTCCCCTCAGTGCCTAGCCACGGAAAGTCAGTACTTCCAAACCTTAAACCACCACCACCATTAACATTGCTTGGCCTGGCCACTGATGACAACAGAAGAGGACTCTCCCCGTGCCAGACCTGAGGAGGAATCAAGGCAGGAGGTAAGATGGTTTTCTTATTGGTGGGTTTGAGAGAGCTGTCTTCTCAATCCTTCCCTCCTCCTCAGGCCCCACTTCTCCTTCCCTAGTCACATTTGTGGGTACAGATGGCAAGCCTTCAAAACCTCTAATAACCCCTCCTTTGTTTTTAGATATAGGAATTAATGGCTTTCCCTCCAAATCTTTAATCACCCTACTTTTAATGATGTCTTTTTCTCCATCCCCTTTAACCCACCTTGTCAGCATTCCTTTGCCTTTAAAAACATTTCTAAGGGAAGCACAGACCAACTTCTTTAACCTTTCTCTACCTTCAAAGCACACTTCTGCTGCTCTCTGTTTAGGCCTGTGCCCCACTCTCCACCACTCATAGTGTAACTCAAGTGGTCACAGTAACCTTTATGCAATGCAGCAGTAAGGACTCCCAGCAGATCTTTAACCCTTTGATAACATTTAGTTAATACAATTTGCATTTCAGTAAAAGTTTAAGCCTAGAAGGAATCAGTAAGTTGCAGAAGATCAGAGTAAGTTGTCAATAATCAGAAAAAGAGTTGGATAACTTTAAAGAATGTCTGGCTGTGCCAGAATGTGAAGGAAATCTGAAAGCTTACAAAAAGTTGTTTGCCAACAAGCTATATGAGAAAAAAAGTGAATATGTTTATGATAAGAAAGATTACAGTTTAAAAAATGTGAAGGACATCAAAATAATAATCCCACGGAACATGGGGAAACAAGGTTACCTGCAGCATAACGAATTCAAACCGGCCACCTCTGCTAGCCCTCTAAACTTTCCCCAATTAATCAAAACTACCTTCTAACAAACTTCAACAAACCCTCCTCTAGTTTCGGCCTTTACATTTTTCCAAACCCTAAAACCCACAAACTGCAGGACCTTGTCTCACACCAAGTTCTGTCTTTTCTGGCTCCCAGCTGCCTAAAAAACCCATACCACTCCTCGCTCTCCATCTTTCCTAAGCCCCTTCAAGTTCATGTACAGCAGAGCTATTCAATCAACCATACCATACCAGTCACACCACCAACCCTTCCTCATGGTTTCAAAATCCTGTTATGGCCTGGGTTATACCTCTCGTCAAGCCTCTAATAATAATATTACTATTACTTCTTAACTCTCATGTGTTTACAGGAGTTTTTACAGGAATGAATAAGAAACATATTCAACCTAACCCTCAACCAGCACTTGCTTCACTCCTACAGTCCACTGTCAACCGGCCCAGGCCCCAAACTTCCCAACTCTTAATCCTCTCCACTTTGCCCTGTACTAGCAGGAAGTAGTTAAAAATAAAATACAACGTCCACGTTCACTATCATCAAAAGTTTGGGATGTTTGGGCCGGTGTCGAATCAGGCAGCCCCCTGAACCGGGCAACCCCTTGCACCCCTTTGCACCAGCCTCACAAGAAGGAGATGGATAAAAAAAAAAAAAAAAAAGAGATGGATAACCTGCTAAACGTTGTAACCCCTGCTTCTGGCACTTCACAGAGTTTATCTTCCTGAAGGGCACAGCCCCTTCACAGAGCTTATCTCTCAGGGCCCGGCCTGTACAGACTCTTCCCTCAGTGTTCCAGAAATTGGGTCAGTGAAAGACAAAATATACTCACAAACCATATCCTGACTCAGACCCTGCAACTGCATCGTCAAAAAGCCTCATTCCCCTTATTGGTTCATACTTCCTTGGCTCAAGCCCTGTATATGTCCCACTGCCTCACTGCCAGGCACGGCTTCTGTGGTCTAACTCTCAGGCCTCAGAACCGACCAGGAACTCAAGAAGCTCCTGTCCCTTTCTCTGCTGTCTCTTCCCTTCCCCAAAGTACTTTCCTATCTCCAATAAAGCCTATATTTACTATTCATCCCTAACTGAGCTCCAGCTCCTTTCTTGGGCTTCAAGGATAGTATGTGCACCTCCCAGACAGCCATGATCTCAGCAGCCAGGTTCACATACTGCATGGGCAGGAAACCAGGAGCCAGAGAGAGCCAAGGAGCTCAAGTTTATTGCTAAACAAGATTTATATCTACTTGGGGGAGGGGGGGAGGACGTGATAAAGGTAACCACTCATCACAGGAAGGGTACAATCGGTATAAATGTAACAGGAAAGGGATGAGCTAGGGCCATACGTGTGACAAGAAGGGGAAGGACTAGGGGCATACATGTGACAAGGGCAGACCCTAGATTCATGATGGCATTTAACCTTGACCATCCTTGGGTGGGTTTGACCTCCCCCACCCCTGCTCTCCTACAGGAAGTGGTCTACTACTATCCAGATCAGGAAGCAGTGGGCTCTCCTCAGGGTGGGACTGACTATACAGCCTGATTGCTCTACATGTTGGATAACTACTGGATAAACAACTTGATCGCACTAGATGGCTGATAACCCTTGGGGAGAATAACCCCTGACTTACTTCTGTTGACCTGTAAGTGTACAGTAATTTGCTACGTGTAGCAAGCGCCTAAGTGTGGCATATATTTGGAGGAGACAACTTGGGAGAAATCTGTGCTTTCCACAAAGATACAATGACTCCTTTGACTGAGGGTCACTTGAATGGTTAACCAGTTTTACCTTAAAGAGCACACGAGTTTGGCTCAAGGTAAAGAGAACTAAGGGTTATGAACTCGGAGAAGCTGGCAGAGAGTGAGATGTGGCTCTGTGGTGGAGAGACGAGTATGAGAACTATTCTCATATTCTTCGATAATTGTTCTTTAGTCTTACCTCTCCATTCTTCCATAAAGAACTAGTGTCTTTATGTATCAGGCCCTAGTAATAGGGCAAAGGAGGCCAAGCGTGTCATCTAGTGTAGCCAGTATAACACCTTGTACAGAAGGAATACAGGTTATTATATAGGTGTTGATTTTGATGACACCCATCTTTCTCTTTCGGTTACTGCCTCTGTGTTCTAAGATGTCCACACCTGCCAGCCATGAAATTATTGTGTTCTCTTCTAGAAGTCTTGTTGTCTTCATTATTTCTTATTTGTTTAACTCTATGATTCTGCTTGAGTTATTTATTTTATGTAATGTGAAGGATCAAAGTTCTTTAATTTTTTTTTGGCTCTCCAAGTGCTGTAGCCCCATTCAGTGGAAAAGCAAAACAAACCCTATGTTTGTTGAATTGCTTTGGCAACTTTGTAGGAATAAAATGATTATATAGATGTACATATATTCAGCATACTCTATTCTATTGATCATTTTATTTATCCTTTTGTCAAAGCCATACTGTTTTGATGACTGTAGTCTTGATGTTAGGTCCAAGGTGGGGTTTCCTACTGCAAAACCAGTGAAACCTGTGTGTGTGTGTGTGTGTGTGTGTGTGTGTATGTGTGTGTGAAGGAAATGGCTCACACAGTTGTAGGGGCAGGTACCTACAAGTCCATGGATTAGATGTGAGGCTGCAGGCTTCTCCTGACTCTCAAAGCTGCAAGGTACAAAGAACCTGAGATTGGCAGGTCAGGAAGCAGGCTTCTAGCTACCTCTATCTGAATCAAAGCTTGCCAGAGAAAATGACTGGTGACTGATGATGCATAGGTCAACAGGCAATAGAGGTCAGTTAATACACCTGATTCAGCATCCAGCCCCAGCTGAATGCAAGTGAGTCACATCTTCCATGAGGTCTCATCATGGGGTGATTACTAGGTCTTAATTGCCAAACCACTGAGAACCCTTGTCCAGCTAGGTTGACACAAAAACGTTAACTATCACAGGTGCCATAAATCATTCAATTTTGTCTTCCTTTTTAAGGATTGTTTTGATTGTTCTGGGTCCCTTAAACTTGGAAATCATCTTGCCAATTTCTACAAGACTCTGCTGGGATTATGCTTGATATACATACATATGCATGTGTAGGTATACACGTGTATATATATTTATGGATTTATATATCAATTTGGGGGGAAACTGTCATTTTAGAAATACTGAATTTTTCAATTTATGAATATGGTATATCCCTTCATTTTTTTTCTTTCTACTTTCCCTCAGCACTACTTAATAATATCACTGTAGGTATATTGCACATCTTTTATTAAATGCATTCTTAAGTGTTTCCTTTCATGATTCTGTAAGTGAAATTCAAAAAGAAAACCCAAGTGGCTATATTAATATCAAACATTTCAAAGCAGGGTATGTTCCAAGGAATAAGGAGTAACATCTCTATTGGGTTTGGCAGGAGGTCTTTGTCTCTTTTAACTTTTGCTTCCTGGTTTCTTAGCGATCTCTTTGTGTCTTGGCATCCATTTAATCCCCTCTCTGCTTTCTTAATCTATTTTGTGTGTATTTTATGAAAGGTTAACTCAAAAACATATCCTCTGCTAGTCCTGTCTTGTTACATTAAAAAGACAATTTTTTTTTTTTTTTTTTTTTTTACCACATGGGATTCTAACCACAGGCTTTATAACACATTTGTAACGCAGGAAGGGGGTAGGGTGCATAATTCAATCCGTAGCATCCCACCCATTGGCCCCCTTAGCATACACAAAGCATATGCACTCGATCACATCATCTTAAATGTCTCAAATCCACAAGCCAAAAAATCTGATTGATAGGTTTCTCGAGCGGGTAGGTAATACCTTGGTTCTTGGCTTCCAAAGCAGAAAGGATTCACTCCGAAGTCTGGTCCGTAATCCAAGTTGGTTTTTATAAAGGACAGGAGAAGTCTCAGGCTTTCCGGTTACACACGTGGTGGGCTGAGCCCAGAGACGGGCCGGCCTCGCCCAGAAGCCGGTGAAAAGAGGCTTCCTTCCCGCTGCCAGGGTCTTTTAAATCTCCCGCTGGGGTGCGGTGGAAGGCACTGGCTGACCCCATCGGCTGAATTAAGCCCACCTGGGTGGCGTCATGTGGCGGCCTCAGGTGGAAAGCCCATCTGACTCGGGGCATGAATTTGAGCGTGCGCAGTGAAAGTCTTCATAGGGTGCTCGTGATCGCCTGATTTTTCTTCCAACTTCCTGAAGGGGGCCTGTGCTTACATGGGAGGGGCACCCCTTTTGCCCCCCTCTCCCTGTCTGTCTACTTAAACACGATCATTTGAATCGAAAGGTGAAACTTGAGGCGTGTTACATTGGGAAGCAGCATGTCGCCATCTGGGAGCCCATGCAATCTTCGTGACAAATGATGTTTCTACATTGCCGTGTGGGCCCAAGCAAAGATTTCTGATGGAAACTGGCAAAACTGGAAGGAAAGAAGGGATATCAGGCCCCAACCAAGTCCCAACCCCACAAAAACAAATTGCATTAGCTCTCAAAGCGTGAAAAGAGTCCTCTCTGCGTCTCTGAGCAATAGCCTCACCCTCCTGATTTGGGGTGTTGGCCATCTCTCTGGAGTCTGGGTAGAGACCTTTCAGTCCTCGGCTCTAGTTGGGCTTCCCAGAATCTCTGCTCAGTTTTAAAGAGCCCAACAATGTGGTGACTCCTCTCCTTCTTCTGCCCAGCAGGCCCCCTTCTTCTGCCCCTCGGGCATAGCAACCCCAGTTCCTCTGCTTAGAGCAACAGCCTCCTCCTTTGGGCCAACCTGAATGGCAATCATACCATCAGGAACTGAGTCGGTGACACTCCTCATATATGCATGCACATATACGCATATAAATAAATACCTTTACATAGGCACACACATACATGTCTGTACACATATGCACAGATACACATATATGTAAGCATACATATTGGGAGTTTTGTACAAAATTACATATATTCATAATATTTACCAAAAAATGCCTTTTTTCCCTGTGAACTTCTCAGTGACATCATTTACCTTGATCAGTGTGTACTTTCTTCCATAAAGACTGCCCTTTCCCATGTCCCAAAACAATTGTTGCTTACAATGAGAGTGATTCCCTGCTTTACTACCACTGCCCTGGCCAACGACCAGTCAGTACTTTCTGTAGAGATACCTATGCTTATCTTTTCATAATGTCAGATGACACAATACTTGTTCTTTTGTGATTGACTTTGTCACTCGGCATATTGACCACATATTTCAAAGGCTCACCATTCCTCATTGCTGCATAGTATTCCTTTGTCCAAGTCTGAGCATACCACGCTTTGTTTATCCATTCATTCATTGACGGCACCTAGTGGTTTCCATCTTTTTATGATGGCAACAAACCTAAGTGTACCTGCCAGTGTCTTTCTTATCAGATCTCTGAGGTCTAGCTATGAGTGAGATTTCTGGGTCATAGTGATCTCATTTTTTTAGGAAGTGCCATCTTCTTCTATGGTAGATGTACCATTTTACAATGCCACCGGCACTGGATGAATTCCAATCTCCCCACATCATGTATTTGTTTTGTTTATCAGGAGTAAGATGGCATCCCATTGTAGTTTTGATTTACATCTTTCTAATAGACCATGATTGCAAATATATTTTCATGTTTGTTGGGTGTTTTAAAAGTCCTCTTGAAGTATCTGTTGATGGCCTTTACCTGTTTTAAATACTGGGTTGTCCTTTTGTTGTTGCATTGTTGAAGATTTCTTTCTTGCCTATATTTTAACGATTAAACCACCCTTACGTCATTCTTGAAGTGTTTTTTTTTTCCTCCCCAGCCCATGGATCATCTTTGTGCTAATTTGATAGTCTTTTGATGAGTATAAGTATTTATAATCTATGAGGTCCCCTTTGTTTTCTTCTGTCACGAAGATGTTCAATACTTTATTTTAAAACAGTTCTGGTTCTATAATTGTTTTCTTCCGAGAATGCTAGGGTTTTAACATTTAGACCTTTGCTCCATTTTGGGATAGTTTGTGTGAGTGGTGTGATGGATGGGTCCTGTTTGACTTTTCTGTAAGTGAACATCTAGTTTTGCCAGCATCATTTATTGACAATTATTTCTTCTCTATTGAATGAATTTTGACCCTTTGCCTCAAGCTGGTTGTCCATAGAGAGAGAGGCATTGAGTTCTGAGTTCCTAATTCTCTTCCACTGGTCTACTTATCTATCATGGAACCAGTACCAGGATGTTTGTTTTACTAGAGCCGCACAGTATGTTTTCTAAGATTGGGGACTCTGTTGGAGGCCTCCTACTTTATTCTTGAATATTGCTACTCAAGGCCTGGTAAGGTTGGTGATAAAGCGAGGTCATTTTCGATAAGCAGCAATAGCTACCACACCACATGACAATGGCCAAGGGTCTGCGTAAACCCAAACTGAAAAGAGAAAGGGACTTTGCCCCAGAGTTGGGAAGGAAAGCTTTCCCTGAGAGCCTTGGACGCAGACTGCCAGCCCCCTGTGAGCAAATGTGTTTGTTAAAGTCACCCACATAGGGCATTCCTCTTTCAAAAGTAGGAACGAAGACATTAGTCTACATATACTTAGCCGTAGGGATGATTGAATTTTACCGTTTTATTAAAAAAACCAGTATTACTCAGTATCCTGGAGCCTGCCTCTTTCTCCTGCATTGTCCAAGGTGCAGTGGTTCCTGTGTTTCTAATTCAGTTGCCCTGTCAAGTCACTTGTGACCTCAGCTGTCTGCTGGGCTCAGGAACAGTTGGGTTTGAGGTATTCCGGCCTTTCTCGTTCTCACGCAGCTGTCTACATTGTAAGTGAAGGTGGACCTGCTCCTAGACCCTTTGGAGAACTTGACTATTTTTTACTTGGGCCATTCCGCTCTCCTCCACTTTTTATCAATACTGTTTCCTATTGCCGGACAAAGTGAAACTTTAGGAAGCTGTTGATACTGTTTCCAATTCTTTACTATTGACTTATCCAACGTCAATCCAGACTTTATAACCTTCTTGTAAAAATGAAATGCTCTCCTCACTCTCAAGAAAATAGCTGTTATTTAATGATGTTGTGCCTATCAAGAGTCAGTATTCCTATCTTATCTGAACATAATATGGAAGTAAAACATGTTTTTAAATGACTGGTGGTATTTGTTTGTTCTCTATGCCTGGCTGACAGGACTATCTCTTTATATATACATATTGTATATGCGTCTAGGCACACACATGATTTCATATATACACAAAATGTTGAATTAAGTTGCTCTTCAGTTGTATAGCCTTTACCAATGGACTAGTGGCCTATGATAGAGAAAACTCTTTACCCATCTCCAGTAGTTGGCCAAACTCCATATTCTGAGGAGTCCTGTCCCCCTCATCTAACCCCAAAGAAACCAGCATGTTATTCCATTGATCAAAAATTCTTGTTTTAAGGAATATGACGTACAAACCCCAACTTCTACACATGGAAATTGTCCACATAAATTCCCTACAAGCTTATTTTCCAGGTTGTTATATGTGAAGAGACGAGGACGGTAATGTTCTTGCATGTTCATGGATTTATATCGCCTGGATATGGTGAACAATGTGTCTGTTCCAGTTAAACCAGGTTTCTCTTTGCTTCCAGTGGGAAAAGGTGACTTTCCTTCCAGAGGCAGGCCAGGGTTCTCAGAATCAGACTTGGCCACCTTTTGCCATGCAGAGCTCAAAAAGGCAGGTGAGCAATGCCCATGAAGGCTTAGAATGGAGGCAGCGTGGTTTATAGACACTCTGAAATAAAGCCTTGCATCAATCTCTGGGGTGTGGCTTACACAGGAACAATGGTTCAAGCCAGAGGACTTTCCAAATCCTATCCTATATGGTTTCTAGGTGTAAATATATGTCGCTTGGAAAAGCCTAACAGATTATTCAGATCCTCTTCCTTTCCCACAGAAAGAAAAGGTAAGGAGCTAAAATCAGAAAGACAAGATGTGAGGAACAGAAAATCTGGAAGAGAATACAGAAAGTTAGCAGCTGACACTTCCTCCAGCGTGCCTGAATTGTCCCCTGGCGTTTGTTCTCACAGTGGCCCCCTCCAGAGGTCTAAGGGCACATGTTATCACCTGGCTGCAGTGCTTGTCCCCCGGGAAGCACCACACTGGGTGCCGCCGCCGGCACTGTTTGGGAGCCTGGTGCAGCAATGTGCTGTCCCAGCCTGTCTGGGTTAGAAACATGAAGTACTTAAATCACAACGTTTAAGGGAACATAGCAATTATTTTTCACTATACAGCTACTTAAAAAAAATATTTCCAGAACATTTTTGTACTGTAGGTTTTAGATTGCTTTAAACCAAAAGTTGGAATGATTTTAGATTCATTTTAATATTTTGTGGAAACACGCTGTATGCTTTTTCATCTGGTGTTTTTACCATGACATTAATACTATTTAAAAAAATCCACTTTACATTTATCTGCAACATTCAGTCCATGTGAAAACTGTGTGTGGACATGTACATTTGCACATAGGTGTAGGCTGTATGTTATCACTCAGTTTTTTTGCTATTTACTCCACCTGCTTTTCTCTTGAAAAAACTCAACCATGCCAAATTTCTGGTTAAAAAGTTTGTTGTTGTTGTTAACACACATGCATACATGCTACAGTTTTACACTGGTCACTTCCTTTACCCTTTTTCTGACATCCCAGCTAATATTAGTCCATATGTCCGATACCAACCTAGTCTTCTGACTCGTGAAACACAATATTCAGCTGCTTGTTACGTGACGCTCCTTCCTAGACACACGAGCGTCTCTATGAAATTGTTTCTCTAGTTAGGGAAACACAAAGCGTTTGCAGCTTCACATTGCTGGCTCACACCCGAATGACTCCAGTCTTCCTCTATTCCCACTTCATGAGCTCAGATTTCTTAATTTTATTTCCTAAGCTCCTGTTGTACTATCTGCAAGAAGCATTTCCAACAGCCACTGATTTTGGAATTGCGTCAGTGAAGTCTATAGAACTTCTCAAGGGAGAGCTGAATGAAAATTATATTTCTTTTGCCTAGTTCCAGAAACAATTTAAGGAAATTGAAATCTTACAATTCCTAATAGCAAAAAAAAAAAAAAAGATTCCTAATAGCGCCTGTAGAACAAATAAAGGGAAGGGGTCTTCATAGGAAGTCTGGATTCTGAGTCCCTGCTCTGCAATAAACTTGTCATTCTCAGTGTGAACAACCAACCTCATATCAAATATTCAATGTTTTCTGAATGCACAGATGAGTCTTCTAGGAAGAGGGTCCATAGTTTTCATCAGATTTTCAGTAAACAATGTACCATTTTATAGCTACCGATCCTTTTTTTTCCTGCATCACTGTCCTGGTGGCAGTAGGAAGCCCAGACTTGCTCCTGGAGAGTTGCTGCTGGATTTGAACTGTCAACCCTGTGGGCTACAGTCCCGCACACAACCACTGCGCCACCAGGGGTCAGCTTATCCTATCCTCTTTATACCTTAGTTTTCTAATCTATAATTTGAGGAAACACCTTTATCTCCGTGAAATTACTCTATGGAGTTTGAAAGAGGCAGCACTATGTAATGTTTTGAAAAAGTTATTCTTAAAAATAATTACGTCTCACACACACCCCCTCCTCCCCTTTTAAATCACCAACTTAAATGATCATTATCACAGCCATGTCTCTAAAGCACATTTTAAATGCTTACCTTAATGGCATTTATCCAACAATCATTTGAATGTGTATGCTAAATGCAGGGAGTAGAGACAGAAAAAACATGCTACTACTAGGATTTAAGTTCTATTTGCATAACTGGGGGTGGGGTGAGAAGCACATGAATGGGAGAAGTCTAGAGCGAGTGTAATCAGTTTTTTGTTTTTTTTTAAGGATAGAAGCAGAAATGTGTTTATCATCCAAGAGAAATCAGTAGAGGGCCTGAACACAAGCTGCTGTTCTCTTATAGACTGAAAATCCAGTAATTTTCAAGCTGTTCAGGAAGACCTCGTCAGAACTAAATCTATAACCAATTTACTGAGAAATTTCATAGCACAATAATGAAGCCATCTTCATAAATGCTATAGAATGTTCTTCACTTATATCAAAGAACCAGCTCAGCTATAGAATTAATTATAGAATATCAGTTATAGAATTAATACGAGAAAGCAAATCAGGGTTCGGGCATTTTAAAATTAAATTCTGTTGCCACCTACAGAGGGACGCCTCGCTTCCTAGGAGCAACGTGGTGTCGCTAAATGCCACCCTCTGGACTGCATGCATGACACACGGGAACACTGGCTGGCCGTGTCTTCCTCGTCGTAGTGGTGGTGTGTGTGCACGTGTGCCCACTGTTCTTGCCATCGTGTCAACCCATCACATCACCTTTTCTCGGTGCCCCTTTACCAAACACGATGGGACAAACATGAAACACTGTAAACCAGAATATGGTTACTATGCAGATTATGCTATCAACTGACAGAAACTCCTTTCAAGAATATTTTTATTTTTGCTGGAATGCTCTAAGGAATATTTTTATTATATGAATTTCACAATAAAATGGAATGAGGAAACTGTACACTTCATACAGAGCGCACTGCCTTTGAGGTACTAGCAACAGTTACGTGAAGTTTCTAAAGAAGAGAAAAAGATAATTTAAAAAAGTTAACTTCAAACAGAAGGAATCCGCATACATGCAAAAAAAAGAGATGACAAGATCTCATTCCCTTTACTGTGCTGGTAATGTTCTGGTTGGCCTCTTTAAAACATACATCTTTGAACATTCAAAGCTTAAAAAAAAAATGTAGGTAATGCCTTGCACTTTGGGCCTGTTGGAATCAAAGGAGTGTTTGTAGCACCCGCTAAAGCCCGGAAAGGAAGGGATTTTCATGTAGATGGTTCCTCTTGTCGTGTTCACGAACCCAAGTAACGGGTGCGGGCCTGGCAAGCCTTCCTCCAAATGCCTGTACGTGTCCGTGCGCCTGAGCTCCCGAAGCAGCGTGCAGCTTTCTTGGTTGTTGCCATCTGGTTCTCAGGACTGGGAGGCAGGATCAGGGGTCTTCCATCAGGCCCGGTTCCTCTCTCTGCAGCTCACTTTTCCTTTGTTGCTACCTCCTGGAGTCCTGGTTGCTTCCCTTTATTCATGGTACACTTTGGCATCTATTTTCCTCTCCACTCCATCTTCCACCATTTTCCGGACCGTTACCCTCCATTCATCTAATCCATCTGTCCTCTCAGGTTCCTTGATATTTTGGCCCCAGTGAGCTTTTCTCCAGCCAATGTATTTTGCTGGTAATGTCATGAACTTGCTCCTCTCAGATCAATAATCTAAGCATTCTGGCCTTCCTACGACTTTGTAGCTTCCAAATTTTTAGCCCGTCTGTCAAGGATGATGGTTTGGGGGTCTTTCCAGCTATTGGACAGGCTTGTGCTTCCTTCACGTGCCTTCTTTGCAGTTAAACTGTGTACATCACTATGTCAGTAACTTTCTAGCCTAAATATACAAGACTGCACGCTCTTGCCTGTTACTTTAGGGACCTTATCCTACCTCCTATATGAACCAAAGTATATTAATTCTCCTTGTGCCATATTCAAGCAGCAGGTGTCACTGAGAAGAAAAATCACTCGAGGTGAAAATTCACCAGCCAGGTAAACACCGTCTGGTCAACAGGTGCTCCACAGGCACTACTTTCAACCCTGCTCCCTTATGAGTTCAAAGGGCTTAGTGTCTCACTTCACAGGGAAAACAGGCCTGTACCCGCTCCCATCCCTTCTTCTCCTGTAATAGGGGCGCTCCTTTCCAACTCAAGGCCAACCCCATCCACCAGCACTTTGGAAGTACGTCTCATCCACCCTTCCTGGGGCCCTTTTGTCTTCGGCTGTTGGATGGCGTTTTCCTTTCAGAGAAAGGGCATAAGTAGAAGAGTAAAGGAAGACGGATGCTGGTGCCATCCTCTCCCCACTTTGAACAGAAACTCAAATACTTGTGTAAGGTAGCTTTCCCCTGACATCGACCTCCAGTATACACTGGAAAGCACTGTCGCCAAGGCCACGTGTCTCCTCATGGCTAAATCTATTTGCCTTCTTGGCAGTGCTCACCACCTGGTCCAACAAAAGCCCTCCTGGGTCATTGCATGCCTCCCCACCTCCTGCTTTTCATCTCTTTGGTCACCAACTGCAGTTGCCTTTGCATTTGGCCTTCCAGTGTCAGCCATCCTTATGATTTTGTTCTGGGCTCTTTCCTGTACACCCCACAGCAGGAATCTGCACCCCTTTTCTGTGAACTAGACAACTAATTATCATGGCCTTTTGTGGGCCTCAATGTCTGCTGTGACTACTCAACATCGCCACTGGCGTATGAGCAGGATGGCTGTGCTCCAGTACATCTTTATTTACAAAAACAGATGGTGGGGTGGATTTGGTCTAAAGCCCATCGTCTACTGACCCCTGCTCTGGAGTCTCTCTCGCGAGGTAGCCTGTCCTGTGGCTCAAATGACACCCCCACGCCCCCATCAAACTCTTACCTGCTCAGACCTGTATTACCCAACAAATTACTTACCACCTTCTTAAACCTTCATGTAAGACTCATTCTTTCTCCCAAATTTAGGCTCCCTCCCTAAGTTCTCAGCCCCAGTACGTGCACAGGGCAGAAAATATGATCTTTCACTTCCCACCCTCCAGTTCTTTGAATGAGAATACCTAAAACATGTATAGCTGAACATCTCATTACTTGAAGCACACAGTCAAATTTAATGTTTCACTAATCCAGCTAAACTTTATTTCCATGTTTATTACATGTTTATCTTTGATTTCGAGTACATATTAGAATTGGTTTGACACACGACTTGGGGGGAAAACTCATTTTCTCTTCTGAATGGATTAAAAAAGGAATGTGAAACTACAAAATATTTAAATGTGAGTTTTAAATTATGGTACCAACCAACAATAAATAGCCTGCCATTTCCCCTAATTTTCCAAGATGGATTTCATTATAAAATAGCTTAATATTTTATGAAATTAAATATGATAAAAGATATTTTTAAGTAAAGAAAACACATCCTTTGAGTCTTTGCCAAAAAACTATTAAAAACAAAAACATTTCGTTATGACTTGAGGGAGGGGGGAATTAATGTCAAATATTAATCTAAAGACGTAAGCAAACCCATACATGGTATTTGAATTTGCTTGGCAGCGTTTGGTTAATTAAAAGTTTCTATTTGACACATCCAGGTTAAACATTTGGTGTTCAGCATCGGGGGTGTTAACCATTAGCCCGGCGGCAGACATTTAAGATACATCAGTACCATGTGGCCTAAGAGAATTTAATCATGCCACCTCCTACATGCCACCTCCAATCTATGGACATGTACAAATGTGCAACTTTCACCATTCACTAAAGTTTCAAAGTAAAACTAACTCCTCCAAATATTTTGAACCACTTGAAATTCGCAGAATGTAAATAATCTCTGTAGTGTAATTCTAATGTTTAAACAATACAAATTCATGGACGACTATCAAAACTGTTATAGGTAATAAATATAGTTTCTTTTAATTCTCTATGACAAACCCCTTAGCACATTTTGAGAAGAAATGTGTTCTTAATACTATTTTTTACTTAAATACATTTAAAAAAATCAGCTTAAAGTTATTTACCTCCAAGGATCACAGGGTGGATACTCTCACTGAACATGAATGCCAATTGTTTTCACTAGACAAGAAATTCTAATCATTTGCAAAAACCTATATTCTACTGCCTCTTATAAAAGGTAATTTAATAAAGATAACTTACCTCTAAGTTATACTAGTGGTAGAATAATTTCCCATAACCATTTAAGAAAAATCTCTTATGGCTTTTCAATTTTTAAAATTTCTCATTTAACGTTTTTAATAAAGCTTTTCTAAATCAATTTACCAATCAAATTCCTAAATGAGAAAAGGGTAGAAGAGAGGAAAATTCTCTATCAATTTAGCCCCCTCCCTTCCTTGTAAACCAACATTCAACTCAAGGCACACTCCTTTTCCGAGAACCAAACCCTAAGCCCACGCCGCATCAATGTCTCCTCACGGCCGTACACAGGGTTGCCGAGGCTCCTAGTCTGTGGAGGAGCAGGCAAGCGTCATCTTCCTAACTAGCAGCGAGTGGCTGACAGATCTGGATGCTAACTGGGTGGTCAGTAGTCCCAACACCGAAGTCAGCAAACTTCTATAAAGGTCCAGGTACATGGACTTTGTGGGTCTTATCATTTCTGAATTGGATTTTAATGTTGTATGATAATGGACAGCACTCACAGGGAATGCACCTGATTTGGCTTGTGGGTAAGTTTGTCAAGCCTTGCCTTAGAATTACCTTACCGGTCATCAAAAGAACTGTCCAGGGGAACAAACTGTCTAATCAGCGGTGGTGACTAGCAGTCAAATACTTCAGATATTCTGATGCTGAGCTTACTTGACTTTCTGGTCTAAAATTCTTCTATTAAAACTCATTATGTTGCTGTGTCTTCCATAAGGTAACTTATCATCATATAAAAACTCGTTATTTGAGGGAGTCTGTTTAGAATAAATGATGCCCATACAATTTATTATCCAATTTAATTTTTTAAAAACTTAATGAAAAATATAACAGAATCAAAACATTTGAAATAAGTACACTCCCTAGCGACTTCAGTAATTCATTTAAGTAATATCAACTATAGGATATGAAAAATAAATTCATACGTGTATTTACTTTAAAATACACCACTTCCACTTTTGTTAATATTTTACATTTATGTATATATTCTATAGTGGAAGCAGAAATTCTCTCTAAAAACATTATCTCCTTAAAATCTTGAGGTGCATATTAGAGCCACTGGCAATATATGACATAAAAAACTGCAGTACAGGCCTTTCAAATTTGGCATTTCACTGGTACAATACAATAACCATGGTATAGAATCAATGTACAGTGCCTAAACATTCCAGTAAGAACCATTATTTTGTTTAATGTAGAATGATTAATAAATATTCTACATGGGGCAGTGAGGTTAGTAATTCTATAGGGCATGTCCTGACATAATTTTCAAATTGTACAATAACACAAACAACTTTGTTAAGGCCATGTTTTATTTGCTGATTAATGGACAAAAGGCAATGTAATTTATTTTCAAGTATTTTCTTGAAAGTCTGTGCTCATAAAAATCATGAAAAGTTGGAAAGAGTGTTAAATCACTGAAACGTTAAATATATCTTACACAATCTTGTTTGTACAAAAATACAAGTTAAATATAAACATAAAGCAATCATGATAATTTTATGCAAATCTGTTTTATGTGATCTTCACTTATATATAAAAGATTCTTGGTTCTGTTATTTGTGAAAAGATCAATACCAGATTGAATTACTATCTATTGGCAAAGGGCCCTAAAAAGCTTATTTTAGCATTAATCTTTTACATCATGAAGTGTGTTTCCTAATTTGAGATCACCTAAATTCTGGAAAAAAGGAAAAATGAAAGTGTAGTATGTCCATAAACCAACAAATAATTTGGCTATAATGTATCATAAAACACAAAGCAGCCCACACATCTGTACAATAAACATTACCTATGTATTACATACACCCAGGTGTATATACACATGTGCACATACACATGTATACACCCAAACACACACACAGCCATAAAACAAAGTCTAATGAGGGGCTTTTTCCAGTTCAATATTCAGATTTGCATTTTTTCTCACTTCATCAAATGAATAGCTTTTCGTCACTTTCCCATTCTTGAAGACAGTATGAAGAAGATCCTGCACAAATATAATAACAATAAAGTTAATGATTATACTAGAGACTAATCAGCAACAAGCTTAAACTATGCCTCAATGAAGTGATAACTAGTCAACTACAAAGAGATCTTGTAGTTCAAACTATGAAATGACTTAAGTACAGAAAGTGTGGGAGAGCAGGATGAGTGCAAGGTATTCTATAAACCTGCAGAATCATTTTACGTTTCACGGAGAAAAAAGTCACAAATAGGTACTGTTTCCTTGGCTAATGGTCTAGAACAGCAATTCTCAAACTGTGGGAAGTGACCCATGAGGGTGGAACGACCCTTTCACAAGTGTCATCTGCTTTGTAACAGTAGCAAAACGACCATTAAGTAACAACAAAAATAATTTTATGGATGGGGGGGGGGGGTCACCACAGCATGAGGAACTATACAAAGGGTCATGGCATTAGGAAGGTTGAGAACCACTGGTCTAGAAGGTCATTTGTATACTTCTAGAAACATGGAATAAGGAAGACCAAAGAAGAGGCATTTGAATTATGGTGCTGGAGAATATTGGACTGCTAAAAGGGCAGTCAAATCTGTCTTAGAAGAAGTATTGCCAGCGTGCTCCGTAGAGCCAAAGGATGGTGAGAATGGACCTTACATATTTTGGACATGCTGTCAGGGAAAGACAGTGCCTGGAGAGGGACTTCGTGCTTAGTAAAGCAGGTCAGTAACAGTGAATAAGGCCCTCAACAAGACGGGTTGACACAGTAGCTTCAACAATGGGCTCAAGCACAGCAACAACTGTGAGGACTTAAGTACACAAAATGTGGGAGAGCTTGAAGTCATCCTTATGCCCTTACGCTAAGTGTACCTGGGATACATTAATTCAACAAAATCTTGGCTCAACAAAATCTTGATAGCTGCAATGTGAAGTGAGGAATTATAATACCTTATGGAATTACATTACCAGGCTATATAATGAGAACAAATTGCTTTCTCTAGAGTTTATTCATTCTCTTGTTGCTGTTGGGAACAAATGTGCACAGAACAACATATGTACCCAATAGTTTTGACATGTACAATTCAGGGACACTCGCAGCACTTTCTGAGACGAGCACCATTTTCAGCCTTTCTGAATTGTTTAAAGAAATGTTATTTTGTTCCTTCTAGCACAAAATCTTAGACAAATATAAAAGTGATATATTCCTACTCCCACCACCAGAGAGCAGTGATACCCCCCCCAAACAAAACAAAACAAAACAAAACAAAACCAAAAAAAAAGGTGATATATTAAAAGCAGTGAATTTGGTATGATACAAAGAATCAAAGGGATAAATATGTCTGTTTTGTATAAGTTATTCTCTACAAATATGAATTATTCAGGAGCAGTTTCCCTATAGAAATCAGCTTTCAATCCCCCCCCTTTCCACAAACTGAGAGCTAGAAATAAGAAATTCCTTAACTACTGAACTGAGTAGTATAATGGTACTTGAATATATTAAAGATCACAAGAGTATATGGGTTACTTTAGTTTGGTTGACCTGAAAAAGAAAACTTGGTTAAGGCAGCTTTACACTAATTGTACACTATTTAGTTTTTAAATCTGAGTCAAGCCATGGTTTTTACATTTTTAAGGATCATAACTTGCCTTTTTTAGAATTGTTGCATCAAATGAGGCTACAGAAAGTCATGTGAGCAGGATACTGTTTAAAAGGGCAATGATCTTTAAAAGCATCCTAAAATTTGGGTAGTCATTTCTTCATTAAAACTGCAAAACTTAACTGCAACAAAAATGGCCGCGTTCTTAAGAATAGCTTTCCTCCTTTCACACATTCTTAACCGTTCTTCAAAAAGAATTCACTGCTAGCTGATTGGCAGCAGAAGATCAACACACCAAAACCTTATTGAGGGTCATCAATCAATGTAATATTACTGTGTGGAGAAAGCACTCTAATTAGAAAAACAGTTAACCACACTTACTCGTTTGTTTTTTTTTGGGGGGGAGGGGGGTTGTCCTACATTTTACTGTTAGTTTTATGTACTGCACAATGCTACAATTCATTATTTGCTGATATTATGATTTTCAGATATTCAATGTTAATGATTTGTCAAGATACTGATACTAAAAGGCAATAGTAATAAAAATTTAAAAAGCTATTCCGTTTACATCGGAACTGACCTACAACAAAGTTGTTGGAACGTATTTAGGGTCTAGCAACTTTTGGTTCATATTTTGGTAAGCCAGGTCAATAAATATACATTTTACAATAAAAATACTTTTTTTTCAAGGAAAAACTTCTCTTTCAAAGAAAATAACTAAAAATGAAATGACTTTGAAACCCCCAGCAACCCCCTACACTCTATTACTCTCTCTATCAGCATGGATACATACATGACCGTATTCTTCAAGGTCTCCTTTTCCTTCTTCAAGAGTAACAAAATTCCCTGCTGGTGTCCTATGCAAAGATAATCGACCTTTTTTGGACCTTTTGTTGGGATCAGCAACTGGATCTTTGAATACATTAATCTGGAATCCAAATTTAAAAAGTTAGAAAAATATAAAATTGACCATTACAAAATTTCACCCTACTCTCACTTTAAAGATAAATAAAATTTAAAAACTTCACACATATAATTAAACAAATTTACAATCTGGTTTTTAAAAATGTAACTCTATAGGGAATTGGGTGAAGGGAGACATAGGGTAGTGTATAATATGACAAAATAGTAATAATTTATAAATTATAAAGAGCTCATGAGGGAGGGGGACGGAAAAATGAGGAGCTGATACCAAGGGCTTAAGTAGAAAGCATATGTTCTGAGAATGATGATGGCAAGAAATGTACCAATGTGCTTGATGTATCACGGATTGTGATTGAGAGTTGTATGAGTCCTCAATAAAATGATTTAAACAAAAAAAGAAACAGAACTCTAAACCAAAGATGACTACTTGTAGCCCAAAGTCTTTCAAGCTTGTATTAGGTGGCCCTTTCAGCACTACTTTCTGTATCACACACCATCTTTAACTGCATTCATGTTACTAGGGGTGGGGGGGACTCTATGCTAACACTAGGCATCTATGTATATAAGCACCGTATAGAAGTCTACAAACTCTGGAAAAGGTTCCTACTTCCCAACCTTCCCTTTTTGTTGCATTTTATTGTACTACTTTGTTACTGTTAGAAGCAACAAAGTCCTACTCCCACCACCAAAGAGCAATGATGCCTTTAAAAAAAAAAGAAGCAACAAAGTCTTAGAAGACTTCCAAACAGTAGAATATTGGCTTAGGGTCCCCTAAAGTAGATAACACATAATATAAGCAAGTATAGATAGTACTGAAATGAAAAGCAGATAAGCTACTCTCAGAACTCTCTAAAGTAGTGGTTCTCAATCTTCCGAATGCGGCAACCCATTGATACAGTTCCTTGTGTTGTAGTGACTCTCAACCATAAAATTATTTTCCTTACTTCTTCATAACTGTAATTTCGCTGTTATGAATCGTAATGTAAATATCAGATATGCAGGATCTATTTTCATTGTTACAAATGGAACATAATTAAAGTATAATGATTAATCACAGAAATAGTAATTATAATTCATGAAGTGTTCTTTTACCTCCAATACTGCTGTTTTCAACACTGCAGCTGCTTTCTAGTCGCTGCTCTGTACATGTGTGACTAGTCCATGTAAGTACATTATGGTGCCAACCCTGTCACACACACCTGTATTTGTACAGGGTGTACACGATGGAGTTGGCACAATGATGTCATCACATCGGGTACTTGTATGTGGGCGTTATCTGCATGTGGGTGGACATGTCTGGAGATGGAGTGGTGTTTCGGTTCCTAAGATCATTGGAAATATGTGTTTTCTGTTGGTCTTAGGGATCTACAGGTTGAGAACCACTGCTCTAAAGAAAATCGTTCTCTGGAGAGGACATTCTTGGCATGCCCCAGCCCCACCCTTCATTCAACAGAATACTCAGCTTTTACGTGCCTATGGAAGGGTTACTGGGATTGTTGATGACTAGGTAAGCTGACATTTCCACTTTAACACAACCAACATTTTGATCCAAAGGTTTAAGGAAGAGGGGGTTTCAAAAGGTTTGTGGAAAATGGTGCAGAAAGATAATGGAATTTTTCAATCATGTTTTTGAAGTTTCTTCATACACTAAAGCAATGGGAAACCATTGATTTGTATTATATTTCTTAAATGATCTTTCATCTGAGGGTTTTCCTTTTTTCCATTAGTTTTTTTTTCTTTCCATAATCAGATTACCTAACATCTTTTCTTTCTATGGATCTCAATCAAAATAATTTCACAAGCAATGTATTAATAGTCCAGGACTATTAATAGTCCATGACGCACATTCAATAGCTACCCTCTACTTAGATTTATGGAGAAGGTACGAACATAGGAAAGGAGTGAAAGTTGAAGGACCTACCCCCAGGCCGTTGGTCACCACATAACTACACTTGAAGGAACAATTTAAGAGATCTCGTGTTAACTTCTGTAGCAAGGCGCCTCCAGAACCAAAGGACACATTTTCAATACTCCATTTTTTTTGTTTCATGCCTTCTACAATCTAGAAGATTAAAAAACACACAAAAATGAAAACCAAAATATAAATATAATTTGGAAGGGGATGACGATGATTTTTCACAGGCAACACGATTGAATAAATCATTCAAGATTTGTTAGTATCTGGAAAAGAATAAAGCTAAGCAAAGTGACATGTCATACTTTCCGATACCCACATATTCCAGGACGGGATGTGTGTGATAGGGGAAAGCTTCGTTTACATTTCCGATGTTACTTATCATCTTTGTTTTTTAGTTTGTGGGCTTCACTGCCTCTGGTGGTCCTGGGAGCCACCCAGTGCCGCTCCTGAGAGCCACTGCTGGATTTGAACCGCCAAGCCCGGAGGCCACAGTCCTGCACTCAACCACCTACGCCACCGGGGCTCAGCCCCTACTTATCATCTTTGAAGTCAGGACAATGAGAGAAAAAGCCTGTGATGACTTACACTGCCCGTTACCAAAATCAATTTACCTACTATCTTAAGTTACTGTCTACAAACTTTCAGAAAAAAAATTTACTCATCATTCCTTTGCAATGAAAACCTTTTTGTATATAGCCCACAAACCTGTGTATAGTGTAGGTGTCTGCTTTTGCAGCACCCTTGGGCCATTTCCAGCTCCTATCCTCATGCCTCAGCCCGCAAGGGTGCTAGTGCCCACTTTGGGAAGCCCTGGTTTAGAATTGGTTGTAACACCAGCAAAGGGAATCACCCATTTATCAAAAATTGCTAGTGTCAGAATATGACTCTCTCCTAATAGCACTGCATTATGTCATAATAAGTGTCATGTTGTTTGCCCTATGAACACAGTGTAAGTACTCTTCTTCTACATATCAGATGAGCCGCTGCTGGAGCCATTTTACTTAGGCTGGTCCTCCATTGTCATAAACAAAATTAAGACAGATGTACTAGATGTCCATTCCTGGATCATTATAGCAATTTTTTTCTTATCAATGTTATTTGTATTTCTTTTCCCTAAGTAGGATTTTCTTAGTATCTGCTTTTTAAACAAATTTAATCTATTTAACCACGAAGTTTGTTAACCACTGACACAAATCTGTATTTCCCCCAAATACCAAAAGTGCACATGGGTTTTAAAATTTCTTTTCAATATTGGAAAGATAAAAACTACACCCCGGATGAAGCACATTCATCTCTCACTGACCCATAGCCCTACATTGGAGGTGATGACATAGAAGACACAATGTGAGAACTGCACCCAATCTGACCCCATCTCACTGAAGCAAAACACTAAGGGTGTGCAACAGAACAGATAGGGGTGTAGAGCAAGATAGTCTCAAAAATAGACTTTGGGGCCAGAGTGTGGCCCCCCATCAGAATCAACTGGAAAACACTCCTAAAGGTCAACAAACAGACCTTGAACCACATACAGGCTCTTTTGTTGTCATTGGTTTTGTTGCTGTTTTGTGCTTTGTTTTGCCGTCTTTTTTTGCAAATTGTTATCTCTGGAGGACTATCTAGATAAGATAGGGTAGATAAACAGTCTGGAAGAGAAAACAATGGGACCAACAGTGGGGGTGGGGTGGGGGAACATGGGAAAGGAGAAGGTGGGGAAAAGTGGTGTTAACAAATCCAGGGACAAGGTAACAAGTAATTCAAAATCAGTTGGGCAAGGAGGGTGTAGGAGGCCTGGTAGGGCTTGATCAAGGGCAATGTAATGAGAGAAATTACTGAGACGTGATAGCTAAATGAAGGTTGAACATGATAGTGGGACAAGAGGAAAGTAAAAGGAAACAGAGGAGGCAAAGGGCATTTATAGAGGTCTAAATCCAGGCATACACTTATGTAAATATATTTATATATTTTGAGGAAATATATTTATGCATATATATTAATAGGTTTAGTATTAAGGCAGCAGGATAGACATTGGGCCTCCACTGAAGTACTTCCTCAATGCAAAAACACTTTGATCTATTAAACTGGCATTTCATGATGTTCACTTTCCTGACACAATCTCTGAAGACAAAGCGGGTACATAAGCTAATGTGATTAAGAAAGCTGATGGTGCCTGGTTATCAAAAGATTTAGCATCTGGGGTCTTAAAGGCTTGAAGGTTAACAAGGGGCCATTAAGCTCAGAAGTAACAAAGCCCACATGGAAGTAGATCAGCCTGTGTGATCACGAGGTGTTGAAGGGATCAAGTATCAGGCATCAAAGAACAGAAAATCATATTGTGAATGAGGGGGAGTGCAGAGTGGGGACCCAAACCCTATCTGCAGGCAACTGGACATCATCCCCTTATAGAAGGGTCTTGGGGTGGAGATGAACCAATCAGTGTGCAGTGATAGCAGCAATGAAATGTACAACTTTCCTGTATTTCTTAAATGTTTCCTCCACTCCACTTGATTCCAATTCTACATTACAGATCTAGCTACACCAGATGATGTTCAGATACAGATCAGAACTGGAAACAAAGGGAATATAGGACAGATGAACCCTTCAGGACCAATGGTGAGAGTGGTGGTACTGGGAGAGTGGAGGGAAGATGGGACTGATTACAAGGATCTACATCTAGATCCTCCCTGGGGGGCAGACAACCGAAAAGTGGGTGAAGGAAGACATTGGACAGTGTAAGATGATAAATCAATAATAATTTATAGAAATTATCCAGAGTTTATAAGGGAGGTGGGGGGTTTGGAGGGAAGGGAAAAATGAGCTGATACCAAGGGCTCAAGTAGAAAGCAAATGTTTTAAGAATGATGATGGCAACAAATGTACAAATGTGCTTGAACAATGAATTTAAGTACGGACTGTGATTAAGAATTGTATAGCCCCCAATAAAATGATTAAAACAAAAAAAAAAGAGGAAAAAAAGAGCAAAAAAATGTGCTGGAAAAACTCAGCTTATACTTGAGTATATGAGGTACCCACAACAAATACAAAGCCAAACCCACTGCCACTGGATCAATCCCAATCCAACACTGTAAGCCAGTGAGATCTGTGGGCTTGAGACTGTCACTCTTTATAGGAATAGGAACGCCTGATCTTTCTTCCACAGAGCAGCTGGTGGGTTTGAAGTGCTAGCCTTGGGATAAGCAGCCTGATGGGTGAGCCACCCTGTGTCCCATGCTTCTCAAGGGTCTTGAATTCAGACTTTTCAGTGAAATGACTGTGAATTAAATAATTTATATGCAATATGCATGCATGCGATAGAACCAAAGAGAGAACAGAAAAAATAGAGGGAGAAAGAAAAATGGGCAGATGGCAAAGTATACATTTCCATATTTCACACTCAAGGTAACTAACATAATTGACAGGAGAAAATTCAGTTTCCCACTAGGAAGTAAATAAAATAACCTCACCACGATCACCCATTTGAACCCTTCTTTACTGTCTACAAGTGCTTTCACACTTGCTAGCTGTCATCAAGCCAATTCTGACGCTTAGGGGCCCTATGTACAACTGTATGAAACACTGACTGGTACTAAGCCATCCTGGCAACTGCTGTTTGAACTCACTGTCAAACCATCTCATTGAGGGCATTCTCTAACGTGGCCAGGCAGGGGCTTCATTGGGAGTGGCCTCTTTCCTGATAAGATGGCTCAGTCTTTCTAGCCTCACTTCTAAGAGTATTCTGGTCATATTTCTTCAAGATGGATTTGGTCATTCTTCTGGCAGTCCATGGGACATTCGATATTCTTTACCAGCACTGTGAATCAAAGGCATTAATTCTCCTTTGGTTTTTCATGTGTTGTCCAGCTTTCACAAGCATATGAGGTAACTGAAAATATCATGGCTTGGATCAGATGCACCTTAACCCATGTGTTAGTCTGAGCAGACTAGACAGACAAATCTAGGGAAAGGCATGTGTATAAGAAAGAGTTTTATATACAAGAGCAATTGAATATTGAGAAAACATCCCAGCCCACTCCAGGTCAAATCCATAAGTCTGATATTAGCCTACATGTCCTATACCTATCTATAATTTCCCCAGACTCACACAACACATGTGACAACGCCAAATGCAGGAAGATCACAGACCAGTGGGTGGAAAATCTTGTGGATACAGTGGTGGTGGAAGCATCGCAGCGCATGGCTTCTACAGCTCCAGTTTCATTTGTCTTGTCTGCAGGAATATCTCCCAGGGAGTCCACATGTGCCCAGTCTCCAGCAAGCTATTTATCTCCTTAGTGCCTCCAAATGAGGTCATCGAGCTGTTATTCAATTGACAGGTTATAAACCCCACCCCTTCATTCTTAAGTCTTAAATTGACAACAGATTAGGTAACTTCCCCAGTCTACAAAGTGAAATATGCTTTTACAAATTTCCTAATGCAATCTCCTGTTTTAATTTCTTGACTGCTGCTTTCATGATGTTGACTGTGGATCCAAGTAAAATGAAGCACTCGTATTTTTCATAATGTTGCTTACTGGTCCAGCTGTGACAATTTTTGTGCTTTCTCTGCTTTCAATAAGCTAGGTGACACTTCATTTGCATAGCACACCTTTTAGTAAGTTTCCTCCAATCCTGATGTTGCGTTCATATAGTTTAACTTCTCAGATAAAGGCTATAACCTTGACATGTACCTTTTCTAATTTTATACAACATAGTGCTCCCTTGTTCTGTTTGAATGAAACCAAGTCTCTTGATTTATGTACAAGTATCACAGCACAATTAAGTGTTTGGAAGAATATTTGTATTTCTTGGCATTCTTGACAATGTTATTCATAACTTGTTAGGATCTATAGTCTAATACTGTTGCATAGTCAATGTAACACAAGTAAACACCTATTCTCTGCTTTTAGCCAATAGCTTAATTTGATTCAGAATGGAAAACTTTGTCTGCTCTGAATACAGATAAAAATGACAAATTGATAGCTCTTTGTTTGTTTTTTTTTTGGTTGTTTTTTTGTGGGCCTCACTGTCCTCTGGTGGTTGTGGGACCCACCTAGAGCCGCTCCTGAGAGCTACTGCTGGATTTGAACCACCAAGCCCATGGGCCGCTGTCCCAAACTCAACCACTTACACCACCGGGGCTCAACCCTATAGTGCTTTCTTATTCCGTGGGATGGCCATTCTTAGTTAGGGAGTATTACTCTGCCATGCTAACTAGTTATGGGAACCCTGAGAGGCTAGTGTCCTCCAATTTCTAAGTGGGATAAGTGACTTTCATAATACATTATCTACATTTTGATTTAAAACTAAAAAAAAATTAACTTGCTCTTATCAATATGACATTTAATACCAACATTGAATCTAACATCTAGTTTAAATCTTTGTGCCAGCACTGTTGAAACTCAAAGACAATTTCCTAAATTGTCAAAGAAAAAGGTGTCAGAGAGAAAGAGGAGAAGGACAGTTGGTGATAAGAGGATGAAAAGTTGAACTGTGTACAGGGTAACATCTGCATTTGTGGAAAAATGTTTAAAATATGTATATCTTCACTTGCAAATAAATTCTCCTTTTGCCTACTTTGAGAATTCAGTGGCATTTTCCACTTCGCTAATAAATTGTACCACTGAAGAAGTTTCAATGATAATCAGTAAATAAGATTGAATTCTCAATTGCAATACAAATGAAGAACAAGGGCACTTTTGTGCTTTGTCCAACATATAAAAGATTTTCCCTAAATAGACAAATTCATTTTGGTTTACAATATATCAATAAACTCATAATGAGGTTCTATAGTAAACTTCATAAAATGCCTCAGAGAAGGCTGTCCATAAATAACAAGGTTTAAGAGTAAAAGCAGAGGAAAAAAGTAGTTATCCTTTGGTTAAATCAACACGAATGTGCATTAATAAAAACTATTCATTCTCTGGTTGTTCTATTTGAAGTTTTGTTGTTGCCAAAGCAGCCATCAAAAGAAAGACCTGGCAAACTACAGAAAATTAGCTCTTGAAAACCTCTTGGTGCATGTTCATTTTTGGATACAAATGGGGATGCTAATCGTCAGATCTGACTCATGAAATCAGAGTTGACGCAAATGGCAACTGATGTTAACAAAGGGGCAAACAAATCCAATTAACTCTGTGTAAATGAAACCCTGTCTAACAACTTCTCCACCTCCGTACTTCCAAGGGGAATGTTCTAAAGTTCTTGCATACTCACTCTTTTCTATCTTTAATTCTCCTAAGTGTGTATTAAAAAACACTGAGCATTGGTAAAACAAGTACAGAATACCTTTTTGTCCTACATGCAAAAACTTGCTAATACTTGCAGTTCTTGTAATCTAAAATTCCAACTATTATGTCTACAGTAAATGCTGATCAAGTGTAAGTACAAAAACTTTGTGGAAAAATTCTACAATCTTTTCATTCTTTTTTCCATGAACTTTTAGAAAACCCCTTGTATGGGGAAACTGGATCAAACTACCACCCATTTTATGCCTCCAGGACCCCCTTCAGCTAGACAAGAGGACCACTTTCTGTCATCAACTATCAAGATTGTTATGGATTAAAAGCAGTGAGGTGACCTGCCTTTAAAAGAAATAGGCAGTAGTATGTATTTAGAGAGGTAAGAATAAGCACTTGTTAAAAAAACCTTAAGATATGGGATACGGACAACAGGGAAGTGAGTGAAGGGACACAATGGACAGTGTACGATATGAAAAATAACAATTTGTAAATTATTAAGGGTTCATGGGGGAGGGATGGGAAATATAGGGAGCTGGTACTGGTGACCTAAGTGGAGGGAGGATGTTTTGAGAGAGATGATGGCAACAAGTGTGCAAATGTGCCCTGCACACAGTTGATGTCTGTATGGATCGTGACGGGAGTTGTATGAGCCCCCAAGAAAACGATTTATTTTAAAAAAAAGGGGGCGGGAGGGGGAAAGAGGAGTTTATACCAAGGGTTCAAGTAGAAAATATTTGGAAATGAATACGGCAGTATGTGTACAAATATGCTTGATACAAATGATGTATTGAATGTTATAAGAGCTGTAAGAGCCCTCAATAAAGTCATTTGAGAAAAAAACACAAAAAACCCCTTAAGACAAAAAGTGTTTTCCCTTCAATATCCTTGTGCATGAAGTTAAAAAATGCAAATCAAAATTTTGATTTAAAATTTTTCAAATGCACATGCATTCTCAAAGAACACAAACATATGATATGAAATGAAGGAGCCCTTGTTGGTGCAGTGGTTTACATGAAGGACTGCTAACTCAAAGGTTCAAGCTTCTAATCTACCAGTAGCTCTGCAGGCTGTGGCAGTCTGCCACCTCAAAGAATTAAGTCTAGAAAATTCTCTCAAAAGGGTCGCTATAAGTTAAAACCAGCTCAGCCAAAGGGTTTTATAAAAGAGCAAAAGAAAGAAACCAAAGAATTTTAGTCTTTAAAGAGAAGTTTAAAGGGATCTTTTGATACATGATTCCCTCAACACCTCATACAGGCTGGTGTGCTTCTTCCATGTGAGCCATTTTGCTTCCCTGCTAGGTGCCTGCTTGTTTAAGTTCAAGACTTTTTTTGGGGGGGGCATCACTGCTCTCTGGTGGTGGGAGTAGGAGGCCCAGCCCCACTGCTGGAATTGAACCTCCGTCCCAGTGGGCCGCAGTCCCACGCACAACCACTACGCCACCGGGGCTCAGCCCAAGTTCAAGACTTTAAGACCCCTGGATCTATGTATCTTTCAATAGCCAGACATAATCTGCTTTTACCACATACATTTGCTTATGCACCCATTTTGTTTTCAGTGATCGTGTCAGGAAGGTGTCAGAGAGTGCCAGCTTCTCAGAACAAAGCGTTCTTGTGGTTAAGTGTTGGGCTGTGATCTGCAAGGGCAGCAGTTTAAATCCACCAGCAGGTTCTTGTGAGAAAGACGGAGGTTTTCTACTCCCATAGTCTTGGAAACCCGCAGGGAGGTGTTATGAGTCAGCATTTACTCGATGGCAGGAATTAAAAAAAAAAAAGTTTATGGGGAGGTATAGGTGGAGTCAATTAAGACTTATACCAATGATGTCTCCTTGAGGGTTTGACCATCTAAGAGATGCTGTGGAGAACTGATTCTCTCTGACTCCACCCCTTCCTGCTTGCTTTGATCTTGTGCCCCACTTCTGGAGCCTTTTGCCAATGTAGTACATTGACCCTGCAGCAGGTGGCAGCCTGCCATGTTCCTGCTGATGTTAGATCAGCAGCTCTCAACCTGTGGGTCGCAACCCCTTTGGGGGTGGGAACAACGCTTTCACAAGGATTGCCTTAAACATCCTGCATATCAGGTATTTACATTATGATTCGTAACAGCAAAATTAGTTATGAAATAATAATTTTATGGTTGGAGGTCACAACACGAAGGACTGCACTAAAGGTTGAGAACCACTGCCTTAGCTCCATGTGACTGACTCCGCACCCCCTGGCCTGTGACCTTTTCACTTTCCACTTTGCCTTCCCACTCCACTGGCTAATAGATGTATCTGGAGGAGTGGGGCCTTATTTTTTTAATTTAAATTTCTTTCTTGTACCTGTCACTGAATTTATTAAAAACAGCCTAGTACCATGGCATCACCCTAGTACCCCACCTGGGGGTTGGAGCAACACTGCCCTCTGGTGGTTGTGGGAGCTACCTAGCCTTGCTTCTGGAGAGCTGCCGCTGGATTTGAACTGCCAAGTCAGTGGGTCGCAGTCCCGCACTCAACCACCACACCACCGGGGCTCAGCCCACCCTGGCATTTTTTGATGATGACACTGAATTTCATCATTGTCTCTTCTCACGATAAGAGTCAATTTCAGGGCTGAGCCCTGGGGTGTAGTGGTTGAGTGAAGGACTGCGGCCCGTTGGCTTGGTGGTTGAAACCCAGCAGCAGCAAGGTTGGGCCTCCCACTCTTACCGAGGGCAGTGATGCCAAAAAAAAAAAAAAAAGTCAATTTCATTTTCCATCTGGCAAAGTCCATGTGTAGAGCTGCCACTTATGTTGTTAAGAAAATGCGAAGATCCATTTCTTTAAAACTGATACCTACTTGGGCAGAGTCACAACCATTTTATTTGATATTTAAGGAGAATTCCTGAGTGGCATTTTTTTGTTTCACATGGTGGCCAACAAAGATGGTGATAATAAATTTTAAGCAAATAACAGACACAAAAAATTGGCTTATTGGAACCTTAATTAAAAACACGTACCTCTTGTAAAGTATTAATATCTACTCCATCCCCTTGAATAACTCTCAGGTAAGGTGGCAGCAACTTGTAACCCTTTGAGTTCTCTGTAACTGGAAACTTTTTACCTAAAATATCCAAAACCTACATGGAAAAAAATAACAACCAATACAAAATCACATTTCTTTGCTAAACAATCTTAAGATTATAAAAATTTCAACATCACTTTCAAATCTTGACAATATATAAGCCCTTTTAAATTGAGTCCCAACTTGTAGTAATTATGTAAGAATTACCCATGCTGGTTCCTATTGTGTTGTTTTATGTCATTAAGTGGCTAAAAAAACAAGGTTCTTTACCTCAAGTTTCTCAAATTATACAATTTAGGAGAAATATATCCTTAATAATTTGAATTTATTTGATTATACCCACATTTTGTTTGGTTTAATTTTGTCTTAAATGACTCAATGTAAATCCATTTGAATCACAAAATTGTGATAAACTCTGACAAGTTTGGAATTGAGCCAATTACAGTCCAAGATTTCACTGAAGTTCTCCTTTTCACTTAAAAATGGTATCCATTTTTGGAGTAAAAATGCATAATATGCAAATCACCCTCACTGCTTAGCACTTGAAAGTTTTGCTCAACGACATCAACACAATTCAAAACTCTTTGAAAGCTTAGTGGGGAAGACAAGGTCCTGCTGATCAGACATACCCACAAAACCCCAAATGACCAAAGCTGACATAAATCACTTACAAATGATCTGTTCTAGCTGGCCACTGACATTTCTACTATATTTAACAGTTAGGACCTATTATGTTTGGTTAGGACAATTCTATTAATATTTCAGATAAGGCAAGATATTCAGAATGACTTATCATTTGCATGGGACAGTGCCTTATCAATTCCCCCCTCCCCCTTTCTTAGGGGACAAGTAATTTATCATGCAACCACTATCTAGGAGACTAATAAAATGGGAAGGCCGCACCAGAAGTCCTGAATTCCCAAAGACCAAACTCAATGCTGAGTGCATTGTGACTCCCTGTGACTCTACTGGATAGCCCTGCTCCTGTGGGCTTGTGACTAAATCGTTGAAAGTCTTGTCTGTCGTTCTCCCGAGGAAAGGCTGCTGATTTCACCCTACAAATCTTGTGGCTGAAGTCCACCATCCCACCAGGATTTAGATACTTGGCTTATTCTATATGCTGTATGACACAATCAAGTTTCTTTAACCTCTTTAAGCCCATTTCTTTTTATTCTATAAAACACTAGTAATCATCATAGAGTTTTTGTATAGTTTAAGTAACACAGTTCTGTGAAGCACCTAACACAGCATTTCTATCATAAAAGGTATCAAATAATCCTGTTCCTGTTAAGTGTTTTTCTAAGGCAAATCTCAACCTACATACTGAAAAATGCTGCATTACTACATTGAAAGCATTAATTTCAAAGCACTACATGCAAAGTATTTACAAATTATTCTTACTCCACAATAATACTCTTTATTAATTTCCTTTGCACTAAAAACTTGAAGTTTTAACAGTGGTTTGTGATAAAGGAAAACCATATATAAACTTGGTGACCATTTCACAGGATTAAAATGGTATAATGCTATCAATTGATTTTGAAGTAAAAAATCAATCCAACAGTACACAGCTTATTTGCCAGCATGTAAATTATCCACAGTATCTTTCTCTGCCCTCGTGGTGTGGTGGTTACGTGTTGGACTTCAGTCTGAATGGTCTGTTGTTCAAAACTGCTGTAGCTTCTCGGGAGAAGGAACTTCCTACTCCCATTAACTGTTACAATCTTGGAAACCCGCAGGGGTCACACGAGGAGTCAGCACTGATTGGATGGCAGAGCTCAGTTCTTCTACCAATTAATGCATGACTTCGGGCAAATCTATTACTCTCTCTGGGTCACAACTCTAAAATATGGAGATCTGTCTAGACAGCTCTGAAAGCAGTGTTGAGAAAGCTGGCCTATAGGCATCTGGATAACCAAATTACAGGTTAAAATTTACCTTTAATACAGTGTCAAGAGGATTTCCAGAGTCAGGTCTGATTATTAGTGGCGCTTCTGTACTTCTTGACACTATTAAATGTCTTAGATCTTCACCCCATATTTTCTCACATGCATTATAAATGTCGTAGCTATCACTGACCACCGAGACAGGCACTGATGAAAACTGTGTTACTATATGTTCAAACGCATCTTTCTCATGGTCTTTCCCCCAAGCTGTTATGGTACTAGAAAACAAAATGAAAACATGGATTTACTTAGGAAATACACTGTCTATTTATGAATCATGTTAGAATCTCATGACTACTATATATAGTACACAATCAATACCACAGAGCAGATGAATGTTAATGACTATGTATCAAGGGCTGACTTTTTGACCAAACTACGCTTAATGAACTGGTACTGACACTCTTATGTAATCGTATGCCTTTTCAATAGTTACTAATTACATAACTTTTAAGTCATATTCAATTAATTAGAAACTTTCTTATTCTAATATTGCTTTTATATGGTTAAGTCAACATGATAGAAAGAATGAGCATATATACTCTCAATAATTTGCATGGCAATGCAAAGTACTCTGCCTTTTTCTTCGTATTTTCAAAACCAGGTAAGGGCATACTGTTTGTCTTTATCTTTCTCCTCAAACTTGTAATCTTTTAAATAATAGTCTCAAAACTGAGTAGTCATGCTAATTTATGCTTTAGGTGATCATTTCTTTTTTTTCCTAAGGGGAATGCGTTGGGTCTGAACACACATGCTTTTGAGTTACAAAGAAATTACTTATGGCTGAAACTGACAGTTTATTGATATAAACTCATCTAAAAGTGAATTTGCTTTCTTCTGAACAGAGGATGCCAGTAGCTAACGACAATTCTCTATTATATGCAAACATATGCTGGCTAAAGGAAAAATTAAGACGCGTGAAAAGACGTCCCCTTTTTATACCCAGTATCCTCTTCATAAAGAGAAGCAAGCTCAGTGAGTACTATGATCATACATGAAGAGACTAATGTATGTGGAGTACATAAACCTTTTAATAAGAGTACTACAATTGAGCCCCCAATAAAAACCCCTACCCTGAAAAACATTGTCAATGAAAGTCATCTTTCTCTAGTTAGCCAGATTTGAAACTTGATGTCCAAGTGAAACCTGTAAGAGACTCAGACTGCTAAGACAGCAATGCTTATAAATGTTTAGTTAAGTCTATTCTCTCAAGCTCCATTCAAATTCTCTATTATAAAAATTTTATCTCTCAAGCTATTCCATTTATTAATTTCTTTCCTATCGCTCAGCCACCTGGTTCTGGTCCTGATCACATCTCTCAAGAATGTTGTTGGAATAGCTTCCTATCGGCCTCCGACCTTCTGTTTTTTCTTTATCCGGTACAGTGGATAGATTGATCACAAAAGAACATTTCTCTGATGACTTTACTTTTTCCTCAAAACTAAGGACGCCTGAATAACAATAAAATGCCTAATTATGACCTAGCACAATGTGCACATGTCAACATCAAGTATCAAAATGAATGAGGGCCTTTACAAATCCATTTGGTCACTCTATGCTGTATTTTCTACAAATCCTATCTCTATTGCTATTCCTCAAACATTTATAAGTTGTTTTTTCATTTATGCTTTCAGCATGGCTCACTTTTATATTTTCTTGGCATAATTGGGTTGGGCTACCACTCTACATAGAGAAGATCAAAATCCTCACATCTGATCAGTCGTTGCAGAAAAGATTAAAGCTGCCAAGGATTCTGCCGTGCTTGGATCTACAATCAACGCTCAGGGAAGCAGCAGACCAGAGATCCGATGGTGCAGTGGATTAGGTTAATCTGTTGCACGAGACCTCTTTAAAGTCTTTAAAGGGTTGAAAAGCAAGGATAGTACGTTGAGGACTAAGGTGTGCCTGACCCAGCCGTGGTATTCTCTACTGCGTCATGTGCACGGGCACTGAATATGGAAGACAAAAGAATTGATGAATTTGAATTGTGCAGGATTTGAACACTAACAGTATCACAGGCTGTCAAAAGGGAAAACAAATCTGTCTTGGAAAAGATGCAGTAAGGCTGTTTAGAGGCAAGGATGGCACAACTTCCTCTCACATATTTTAGACATGTTGTTAGGAAAGACAAGTCCTTGGAGAAGGCTATCATGCCTAGTAAAGAGGGACAGAGAAAAAGAGAAAGGTCCTTGACCCAGATAGAGGGACACAGGGGCAACAGTAATAGCCCAAACATAAGAGTAAGTTTGAGGTAGTCAGATGTCTCCGGCGTGGAATCTTTACACACAACATTGCTCAACTTGAGCAGAGAAGACACAGTTCCCCAGTATTGGCCACTAAATCTTACCATCCCGCAATGATAGTCTAGTCACTGTGTCAATCTATCTGGTCAAGGGCCTCTCTCGTTTTCTATGATACCTTCCTTGGTCTTGCCTATGAAATAATGATTCTGCTTTTGCACCATATAGTACTTTAATTGCACCTCTTTCAATGTACTAATCAATAGGACAGAATGTTACAGATGCACTATTTTTATTCTAAGGACAGGGTCAGGTTTAAAAAAATTATTTGTTTTGTGAAACACTTTGTATTCCTTATAGTACTAAGCAGACTGCCTTGCATATGAAAGCATGTACACACACACACACACACACACACACAAAAGTCAATATACCAACTTTATTCTAAACACACTGCTGGTTTTATCACCCTACAGTTTTTCAAGTATTAGAGTGTAATATCCATGCCTAGTTTGTTTATAGTAAATAATTTATATTGTAAAAACCGGATGTATCTTTACTAAACCAATGCTATAACTTAAAAAAAATCTGATTTGCAATAAAGTTAACTCTAGGGCCACAGCAGTTACAACTTATGTTTCCTTTTAGTTTAATGTGAGATAGTTTCCTTTAAGAAGAGATAGAGATGACTAAGTTTAATCTCCAAATATTACTTTCATCAAAAGAGCTTACTTATTCATCTACTGAGGGATGAGAGTTGAGTCCAGATGATCACTTCTAAAGCCACTGCCTTTTGGCATGGCCATGTAGAGTAACAAGGAAGTAAAAACTGAGTTTTTATAATTAAATATTCCTAGATTTAATGAATAAGACCTATTCATTAGTCTAAAAAAGCAATTGAAAAAGTCCTTGAAAATGTGTCTAGGGCTGAGCCCCGGTGGCGTAGTGGTTGTGCGTGCGACTGCGGCCCACTGGGATGGAGGTTCAATTCCAGCAGTGGGGCTGGGCCTCCTACTCCCACCACCGGAGAGCAGTGATGCCAAAAAAAAAAAAAAAAAAAAAGAAAATTTGTCTAGTAGGATGGTTAGAACTTCCTGTTGCTAATCTTTACATATGGCATGCACTCTCAATTTGTGTTACTTCAGGTCATGAAGCTTTACTGGACACCACTGCCTGGTTCTCTTGGAAGCAAACCATCATCAAAGCAGAAACAAAAGAGTGAAAACAAACACACCAACATTTAGGTAACAGGAGGATGAAAACAACTGAATTTTACCTGTGCTCTGCTGCTGGAACAGAATAACCTGGAACTGGATCTTTCGTTCCATAGTATTTTTTAATTAAAGCAATTCCTGCTACTGTATCTGTTCCTTTGAAGTTAACCAAGTGAGCAGAAGCTCCAATACCAGCAGTCTGAAAAGTAAAAATAAAAACCCAATAAACACCCATGATTGAGTTATATGCAATAATGCTTCCAAAAGAATTATTTTCCTTGGCTAATATTTTAAAATTATATATATGTATTTTTTCTTTTCTTTTTTAAATTTATTTACTCACCTCTCCCACCCTTAGCCCCACCCCCCGGCTAATTTTAAAGATGTATTTTAACTATCACCAGAGACAGAGGTTCCTTTATGATAAAAATTCAGGTTTCCCACAAGTATTTTAAGGGTTCATGTGATATAAAAGAAAACTTACCTATATACTCAAGTATAAGCTGACCTGAATATCAGGCCAAGGCACCTAATTTATTAAAAAATGTGCTGAAAAATTCAGCTTATACACGAGTATATATGGTAATTAACAGTACCTTCTTCATTTCCCATCAACTTTTAGTTTTTCTCTACAGCATTACCTAGCACATGGTAACTTATTGTGTGTCTATATGGTCAATACCTACCTGCCTACTAGAGAAAGAACTGAAGACCTCTATTGAAGGCTATCTCCCACGTACCTTGAACAAAGGCTGACTGTGGGAAACAGAAGACTGGGTGTATGTGAATTATTTCTTTATTCTCAAGTTAAGAAGCCTGGCAGACCAGGATTCTGGGTGGAGGGAGGTCTTCACACTTCTAAGTTAAGAGATGAGTCCCAATCACACATTCTCATAATTAAGATTAATCCTCACATATCCTACTGTAAGAGTGCTGCCTTAAAGTCACCTCCTACAAGCACTGAGCTGACTGCTATCTGGCCAGAAGCGTCAGCTACAAGAGCAGACAGGTGTGATTGCTCTCACTATCATTTCCCCTTACCTGCCCCTAGCACTGGTGTTAGGTTCCTTCTCTACAGAACTCAGGGACACGGGGGTTATGAGGACAGCCCACTTTGTTAGGCATGTGGTTACCTGTAATTAGGGGGGCTTACATGCCCGAGAGTACATATGCTGATGTTGGGAGGACATTATCCCTCTGCTCAGACTTAGTTCCTGAAGCCATCGCAGAGGTGAACACCCCAAAACTTTTGTCTGTTAATTTATCCCCGTCAATTACACAACGGTCCCTTGGAACTCTTCCGGCTATGAGGCTGGGTCCCACAGCTGACACACAGTTGTTGTTTAATGTATGTATCTGTTGACTGAATCTCTGAAATCTCACAAATGTGGTTTACTTACACCAAAACCAGTCCAGTCCAGCGGTTTCCCCAAAGTTGACAGTGGTACTTTAACAATCCACATTTTATTAAATGAGGTTCTCCTCATAACTTCATACCTCTTGCGAAGAGACTCCTCTGTAGCCAAAATCATGTAACTTATATTCTAGACCATTTAAGCTTCCAGATGTTTCTAATAGATATTTAGCCAATATTTTCTTCTGCTCCCTTGAATTTGTGGCCACTGTGATTGGATACCAAGACTGCACAAGTATAGTCTGTAATAACAAAATTAAGTACAAGCATTAATATATAAAATACTAGGTTCTTTCTGAGGAAAACATTAGCTCTCTCTCTGCAGGTATGGTCTGTATTTGCACATGATTAGAAATACTAATTAGATGTTTCAGCTGTGGATAGGCTCCTACCACGTGCATTTTAGATACAGTCCCTACATTAACTAGTTCTCTAAGCAGCAACACAAGATGAGAAGACCAGGTCCTTAACAGAGTTTTATAAACACTCTCACACATGGTTGTTATAGCAATGTCATTGACGGGTTTTCAAATGCTCATCCATAGCAAATAGTTTAAGGACAACACCATCTGTGAACTATACACCTGTGGCGTAGTAATCTCAAAACATCTATTGGCTGCTTGAGGGAATCTGTATTTTCCCCAAGATCTAGTAAATTCTGTATTCACATACTTTAGCTTAGCAATATAACAACAGGGCATTCTACTCGCTGAACTATGCTTTAACTTATAATCCTGAGCTTTTTATGACACGCAATGATAGGAAAACCAGGTGATTGCAATTAAACTGCAATTTTTTTTTGTTACAATGTCTATGGCATATACATTTCTAAATGACAAAGTGGAGCATTACTGGATTCTATTTTCTGAGAAATTTATCAGGGATTCGCTGTTCTGTGGCCATCAAAACAACCTAAAGAAAGCTTGCTACTTCACCACAACCATATTAGTTATGGTGACTTGAGAATTCACTTTCTTCTTCATTCTAGTATCCCAATTTTCTGATTTTATTTTATAAACTCGACCATTTGTTATTATGGGCAGTAACAAATCTGATTCTGAAAGGGCTGCTAAATGATAGAAACAAACAAACAAAAAAACCACCCCTAACTGCTTAAATTTTACAGAATAAGCCAAGTAATCAATTAAAAAAAGTAAAGACAGGGCTGAGCCCCGGTGGCATAGTGGTTGTGCGCGGGACTGCGGCCCACTGGGATGGACGTTCAATTCCGGCTCCCAGGAGCAAAGGCTGGGCCTCCTACTCCCACCACCAGAGGGCAGTGATGCCCCCCCCCAAAAAAAGTAAAAATAAGTTATAAGATTATGCAGCTGCATAAGGCCTACCAAGACGAGCACAGGATGATCTAGTCAAGCACAATATCAAGGGGAATAATTTTCTAGTCAGATAAGACTTGGGAGTGTTTTGTTTTTGTGGTAGTTATATATTTGATATGATTCTTCTAGCCATATTTTTTTCTTCCTAATGAGTCTGAGTAAGAGAAGGTGGAGAAAGATACTGATAGGATTATAGAATTCCGTTTGAGTGATTGTTAACTGATTGTTATTGGAGAAATTTGGCATTTGAACATAAAAATTGGTCAGTTTTGCACTCCTTTTGGGTATAATATAGTAGAAAGGCAGGTTCTAATTATGAGCAAGAAAGAAAAAGCAAGGGGGAGTACAGATTGGGGACCCAAAGCCCATCAATAGATGAAGCAACATCCTCTTACAGAAGGGTTACAGGGAGAAGATGAGCCAGTCAAGTCAGTGTAGTAACAATGAAATATGCAACTTTCCTCTAGTTCTCAAAAGCTTCCTCCCACCCGCTATCATGATCCCAATTCTACCAGACAAATCTGGCTAGACCAGGGGATGTACACTGGAGCTGGAAACATGAGGAATTTAGGATAGATGATCCCTCAGGACTAATGGTGGGGACTGGGGAGTGGAGGGATAGTGGAATAGAAAGGGGGAACCAATGCAGGAATCTACATATAATATTCTTTCTGGGGCACGGACAACAAAGAATTGGACGAAGGGATACATTGGACAGTGTACAATATGAAAAAGTATTAACAATTTATAAATTATTAAGGGTTCATGGGAAAGGGAGGAGGGAAGGGAAATATGGAGAGCTGGTACTGGGAGCCTAAGTGAAGGGTGGATATTTTGAGAGTGATGATGGCAAAAGTGTGCAAATGTGGCCTGCATAGAATTGATGTTATGTATGGATTGTGATGGGAATTGAATGGGCCCTCAATAAAATGATTCTTAAAAAAACAAAAAGGGTGGGGAGGGGAAAGAGGAGTTTATACCAAGGGCTCAAGTGGAAAATATTTGGAAATGAATAGGCGATATATGTACAAATATGTTTGATATAAATAATTATTGAATGTTATAAGAACTGTAAGAGTCCCCAATAAAATCATTGGGGGAAAAAAAAGAAAGAAAAAAAGTGAAGCCTGTCCTTTGGATCTGAGATCCCTATACATTATGCCTCCTCAAACCACAGAGAAGTAACACCAGAGAAGCAGCAGCTGGAGCACAACCTCCAGAGAATGATGCAGAGATGTAGGCTTCCTGGCCCCCAGGCTCCCCCGTGGAGAGGGTGCCGCCTGGCACTGAATGAGGGTGCCAGTTTGGCTGACTTAGATCTAGACCCGAGTGTCTTTGAGTTGGGGGTTTATGGAGCTGTAGTGTGTGCCCTTTGGATCTTTACTGTCAATCCTAAGGGTGTGCTGTATCATTACCTGATACAAAGAGATGTCTTGAGCATTTCTGATCCTGAATTGTACGTTATTAAACTTTCTTAATAAACCCTGTGATTGTGAGTATGGTCTGTGAGTCCTGTGTGGTCACTGCAGCTATTGACCATACCCAGCTCAGAAGCACAGAATGCCACGGCAGATCCAGATGGTTGGTGTAAGAATTAGTGAGGAAGCCGGGAGGGTAGAGGCACACCCTGACCTCTGGTCTGCCTCACAGGAATCTGCCTTGGGCTGATGCTGATGTGTTCGATCTTCTTTCTGCCCTGGGGAGTCAGAGGTCAGACACGTTCCACCACAGCCTTTTTATTATATACCAGAAAATGGATTCAACTATTGACTTAGAATATTCCAATCCACTCTAATCTTTGAACAATCTGCCTCCTATTCAAAGGCACTCAGGAACTCAGCTGGACTCATTCTGAGGGCTGGGAAGCTCACCACCCTGCTTGCATTCTGATCTCAGTGCTACTCTGCTGCTGCCTCCCAGTGTTAGCCTACAGTCCGAGGATGCTGCTCCTCCTGGATGGTCAGGAGCTTCGTTAGCCCCAGAAAAAGCACAGCTGACCGTTCCCCTCAGCGTTCCATTCACCCTAATTGCAAGCTCCCACTCAGTTCATCTGATTGGAATTACAAGACTATGAATAAAAGAACCATACAAAGTAATTCAATTTTAGTACCACAGATAACAAAAACTTAGCAGTGTCTGCCCCCCTCAACACACACACACACACACACACACACACACACACACACACACACACACGAATTTTGTTCTAACGCAATTTACATTTAGGATTCTAACAAGTTGAAAACCTACTAAGCTTTTCAAGTACTAATTTTCACTAATTTGGCTTGATCAAGTTTCGGAACACTAAATTTCTACTGGAAGGAGCCTGAAAATTTTTTATTGATCGATGGAGAAAATTAAGTCAAATTCTTACAAAAACAAAACAAAAAAAAGCAACTCCTCCCCAAAACTAGCATTCCATTAAGAAATGGTAAATTACATGTATAAAAAATTCTAGCTTGCAGCTCCCTGTCGTGGCGGCTGATGTTGCTGGGAGCCGTCACGTTGGGCCTGAGGACCGTCACAGCGACCCTGAGGACCACAGAACTCAATGCTGCCCAGGTCTGCCTCATTGTCCAGCCCCTTGTTGCAGCCACAGTCGCTATCTCATCAAGGGCCTTCCAGTATAGGAGAGGAGAAATGTTTCACAGTTTCTCAGGCTGTAATCTTTATTGGAACAGACTGATACATTTGTCTTAGTCGAGTGGAGCAGCTGATGGGTTCAAACCGTTAATTTTTTGGTTAGTAGATAAGCGCTTAACCCCTATCCTATCAGGACACCATAATATAGCTGTATTATCAAATTCTAAATTGAAACCTCAGCTCACTTGTTTTTACCACCTCAATTAATGTTAAATAAGAATTTTTCTTTTTACATCACCTCAATCCAATTTGTGAGCCAGTAGCACTCTGGGTCCGTGTTTTCTACGGTGAAGAGAACATTTCCTCTGGGAATGACAGAGCCTTCAGGAACTGCTTTCACTTCTATTGGAAGGTGTCCGTCGTATTTCTGGTGGGAGGTGATAGTGAATTTATACATTGAACAGATTACCTTCAATTACGTGTTTTAATAAGGTTCTTTATATTTTGGAGGCATTCAACTTACCGTTATAGAAAATGTGTCATTGAAACAGCAACTATACATGAGTCTAATTTAAAATATTTAAAGAACATGATTTTTCTTTTAAATAGACCATTTCCCTGAAAGGTTAAATTTAACTTGACAGATCAAAGAAGGGGTTGCTATCAAAGAGCAAAACCCATACAACACAAGAATGTCTATTTTTTTAAAAACTGTGTTACTAGACCTGAAACTATGAGATCAATCTAAAACAATTATATTTCTGAAGTCTTGTGTATAACTTTTGACTATAGGAAGAGTTGCTATTTTGAGAATCGTGGTGGCTTATTTATGAGCTATGAACACAATTTTAGATAAAACAAAAACCCGCTTAATGACAGGTATCATGCCATTACAAAGAATATGATCAGGCTGAGTCCTGGTGGCGTAGTGGTTGTGCGCGGGACTGCGGCCCACTGGGATGGAGGTTCGATTCCAGCTCCATGGAGCAAAGGCTGGCCCTCCTACTCCCACCACCTGAGGGCAGTGATGCCAAAAAAAAAAAAAAGAATATGATCATAGAACTGATCATATGATTTAAATTGAAACAGGCCAGGAGACCTTGGGCAAATCACCAACACTTGTGGGTCTCAAGACTGTAAAACAAGGTTAGACAAGATGATCTCTAGAGAATCTATGCATCTCTCATATTCTCTGGACATATAATCAAAAGATTCTATCACTCTGGTTACTGGAGATTATATTAATGAGCATATAGCACTTATTACTGTAGTCTATCCTCACAACAAATCTCAAAATAAAGGAAGATGGCGTAAGAAAGGTCTATTTTACTTAAAAAAAAACAAACAAAAAAACGGAAGACAGCAGCAGACTACTTGGCTGACATCTTTAGAGGTCCATAATTGCAAGGAATAAAACTTACAGGTGTGCATCCCTTGCTGTACTGCACTTCAGACACTATGTTTTACAAATCGAGGACCTGTGGCGTCCCTGTGTCAAGAATGACACCATTCTTTCAACAGCATGTGCTTATTTCGTGTCACATTTTGGTCATTCTCATGTTATTTCTGAATGTTTCCATAATGCTATCCAACATTTAACACACTACAATATAAATGTATAATGCCTTCTATATGCACGGGGTAAACAAAACAAACATGTATGACTCAATTTATCTATTGCCACTCTTCCTTTTGCGGCAGTGGTCTCAACAGAACCTGCAATTTCTCTTTAGTATGCCTGTGTGGACAGGGAAGTTAAAGTATTTTAAATTGCTTTTGACAGTCTAATAAAGGAAAAAGCTCTCACTTTTAAGACATAACTTGATCCACATATGCTACTTACAGACATTATAGTACAATAAAGGATAAAACTTAATTTGTGGCTGAGCCCCAGTGGCGTAGTGGTTGTGCGCGGGACTGCGGCCCACTGGGACGGAGGTTCAATTCCAGCAATGGGGCTGGGCCTCCTACTCCCACCACCTGGGCAGTGATGCCCTAAAAAAAAACAAAAAAAACCTTAATTTGTGCCAAACCTTTCTACCTGTTTAGTGAGGGCCATTTCCCCGAATTATTGTGTAGTGATAGACACACAGGGTCTATTTTCTTAGATAACCTTAGTTGATTTTTCTTAGTCAAAAAAGACCTGAACTTTGAAATTGCCAAATAGCTACACAATTTCATAATTTTGATGTTATTTTCATGGGAATAGTAAAATCACCTTCCCAACATATCCTACTTATTTAATTATAATTGGCTTATCTTATAAGTCATAGATCTGTTCATGATTTGCCACAGAAAACCTATTTATTGTTACCCATAACTTTTCACAACAATGTCTAAACACAGCCAGTATTTTTGTTTGTTTGTTTTTTGGCATCACTGCCCTCTGGTGGTGGGAGTGAGAGGCCCAGCCTTTGCTCCTGTGGAGCTGCTGCTGGAATTGAACCTCCAGCCCAGTGGGCCTCAGTCCCGCACAAACCACTATGCCACTGGAGCTCAGCCTACAGCCAGTATTTTACTACAACAAAAAAGCGCTATGAACATGATCCAATTTGTATTTTAATTAATTTGCAGGAAATTTAGAAATAAAGCAAAATCCAAAGCAGACTAAGACATGAGACCATTTCTTACCTCAAGAATGTAGTTCCAACCCTTTTCATTGAAGACATCATCTTGAAAATGCTCTTTATAGACCTCTTTGGCTTCTTGGATTTTCTCTTTGGTCACTACTTTGCCTAAAATGATAAACATCTCATTTACATTTCTAATGACATTAGCTATGGCTAACCTGTAACAAAATTAAGGTCCTCACCTAACACCACTCTACAGATAAAGATTATAGGAACTAAGAGGTTAAGAGTCAACAGCACACCAGAAAATAAACCAGCACTTCTCTCTTCCATTCTAAGCATAAAATGCCATTCTTTTTTAAAAAAAGAGATGTGTACATTTAAAAAAATTCATAATTTTAAAAAATCAGAGTAAATTAACTGATTAAAAGAGATCTTTTCTACCTATATCTACATATTTTTCAAAAATGAGAAACAAACAAAACATTGCTTCAAGCTGATTCTAACTTACATCAACCCCATAGGACAGAGTAGAACTACCCAGATTGTGATCTTTACAGCCGCAAACTGCTACATCTTTCTCCCGAAGAGTGCCTGGTGGGTTTGAAGCACTGACCTTCTTATAGTTTTGAAAAGAAGTTTTTAATACAGATAATTCAAAAGCTTGGATTTGTACATTTTTCAAGGTGAACTGTATCATTTTAGTCATGTAATAATGCTCACATTAAAGGCCAAATGAACTAACATCAAGGTTCATGCAACAAACAAAAGCACAAAGGACTTTGTACCTAGGTCTATGTAGAGAATTAGGGCAAATTCGCTTAATACCTCCTCTCTAAAATGTGGTTAAGTACATGAATTGCGTAGATTGGCTGTAAGTAGAAAATGCATATAAAACCCTTAGTGTGATAGCACAAGATAGCAAAACAGCCTTACATAAGTAGTTCCTCATTTTATGTACCACTGAGAATATCTGAAAATCCATGGAATCAGCCTTATTTCTAAGAAACAAAAATTCCCATACTTAACGGGTAGTTAGAGAAGCCAAATGGCAATTGTTGCCCTTTCAAATAGAAGAAGTATATTGGTAGGGTTAAACAGGCAGAAAATATGGCAAGTTCTTAAGGTAAAAATTAAAGGATGTTTTCAGGGCTGGTAAATCATTAATTTTCAAAATTTTTTATATGTATACTGAAAACAGTAAGTGGAACTCCTTAAAGGGAGGACTATATGTCAAAGGATCATTTACATAATCCTGGTCTATATTAAGCAATCAATACTTTTTTAGCTATAGTTAATAAGTAATGCTTTATAAGGTCTTTAAGTTGTGAAAGTAAACTACAGTGTGCCATAATTTTCTGGGTAGCTTTCTCTAGATAAGATAAACTAGTCAGTCTATTGAAGTATCTTGGTTAGTCTTGCTGCATGAAAGTACTTATGAATCCTAGCTAAGTTTTCAATAGTATAACATTTTTAACTGCCTAATCTTAGAATTACAAGAATATTAAGCTCATGGACATCAAGTCCATAGTGACCCAATAGAAAAGGGTGACTATTGCATTTCAAGATTCAACTTTTAAACTCAATGCCAGTGACTCGATTCTAACTCATAGCAACTTTTTGTTTGTTTGTTTGTTTGGGGGCATCATTGCCCTCTGGTGGCAGGAGTAGGAGGCCCAGCCTTTGCTCCTGTGGAGCCGCTGCTGGAACTGAACCTCCGTCCCAGTGGGCCACAGTCCCGCGCACAACCACTACGCCACCGGGACTTAGACCAGCAACTTTAATCTGCATTAAATTCTGGAACTATTTTTGTACAACAAGGTTAGAGATAAAATTTTCTAAGATGCATAAAAATGTTGGAGACTGCTTTTTCCCTAGAAAGATGCTTACAAAACAGACTTTGAAAAACCACAGAAATGAATTTGGATATTTTTCTGCTCTAAAATTCATTTGTGGGGGAAGTGAGGGAGCGTAAAAAATGAGGAGTTGATACCAACGGCTCAAGCAGAAAGCAAATGTTTCGAGAATGATGATGGCAACAAATGTACAAAAGTGCTTGATACAATGGATGTATATATGGATTGTGAAAAGAGTTGTACAAGCTCCCAAAACAGTACAGGAAAATTAACATCTCCCTTCATTGCATTTTATACATTTTGAAATTATTGTGACATCTTCTACTTAATAGTTTAAGATAAATATATGATTATTATGTTGACTAAGTAATAAAAGAAAGTTCTTTTTCCAAGTGTTAAAAAAAAATGCATTTGTGACTAGCTCCAGTGATTTGTTTTAAGGAATAAGCCTTATGATAAGGTTAAAAACATTTTAATTACAAATGCTATTGCTACCATAATTCAAAATGAATTACAAGTCAATAACAAGTTCTTTATTTTCAATTAATGAATAAAGTTCATCAGCTAACCAGATTAGTTCCAGAAAATCAATGACTTTTCTAAACTTGTTCTAAAGCATATCAATCTCAAAAAATTTCTGACACTAAGACACCAAACATTCTTAAACATATTAAACAGGTTAAAAAAATTGCTCCCAATGAACTCTTACAGCTCTGAAAGTAAATTACAATTTTATTCATAAAATATAAAACTACTCAAAAAGTTATTTCAAAGAAAAGATGAGAAAATTATGAAGTCACATAAAAGCAGTGTTTTAAAATGTACTAGGAAAAGTTAATACCTTTTAAGTACTTATTAAGAATGTACTGCAACCCATAAAATACTGTTTCCTCGTATTTCACCTTCCTTACTTTGGAGTTTTCTGTTTTCTTTTCACGGCATTCGAAGTACGAATAAACTTTGCTTGTGTTGGGTGGATATTGTTTATAGTGAGTTACCTACATGAAGAGAGATACTTTAGTTAGAAACACAAGTGTATAATATAAATCACAACAGAAAACACTTGGAGAAACTATACTTTATTCAATGCTTTTATTGGGGGGCTCTTATCTCTCTTATCACAACCCTCATATCCATCCATTGTGTCAAGAACATTTGCTTGTGTGCTGCCTCCATCATTTCCAAAGCATTTTCTTTGTACTTGAGCCCTTGATAAATCAGCTCCAAGAATTAAAAAAAAAATCATTTTATTGGGGGCTTGTACAATTTTTATCACAACCCATCCATCCATCGTCTCAAGCACCTTTGTACAAACAAATGTTGTCATCATCGTTTTCAAAGCATTATCTTTCACTTGAAACATTGGTACCAGTTTCCCATTTCCCCTCTCTCTCATGAACCATTGATAATTTATAAACTATTATTTTTTCATGTCTTACACCGTCCGATGGCTCCCTTTACTCACTTGTCTGTTGTCCATCTCCTTGGGAGGGGTTATAGATAGGTCACGGTGATTGGTTCCCCCTGAAACTATACTTTTACATGCTAGTGGACAACTTAGTGTTCCAGGCCATAAAGAATGAAAATAAGTCTATTAAAATTATTTAATTGTAAAAGTCCTGGTGATGCAGTGAGTCACATGCTGGGCTACTAATACAAAGCAGCAGTTCCAAGTGGAAGAGATGAGGTTTCTGCTCCCATAAAGATTTACTGCCTCAGAAACTACACAGGGTCACTCAGTTAGAACTGACTCAATGGCGATAGGTTCTGGCTAGTAGCTTAAAAGCAAAGTCAAAGGAAAATACTAAATGAGTACTGAGCTTAAAGAAATATACAGCCTTTGAACTAGACATTTCAAACAAAATAGAAGTCTTTTGTGGTGACCCACCCCCCCCCCCCACAACCATAAAATGATTTTCATTGCTACTTCATGACTGTCATTTTGCTACGTCTATGAGTTGGGCAGACCCCCATGAAAGGGTCATTCGACTCCCAACCCACAGGCTGGAAAGTCTAAAGTCCAGTTTGCTTAGTGAGATTTCCATATGGAATCCTTCTGGTGTAGCCTGTGAAGGGTGTTGTGCACCTCGAAAGGAAGAGTCTAAAGTTCCAGTTGTCTACAGCATGGGGGTCCAGCTTTCAGAATAGTGTGTGGGGTATAATTTTTAAAAGAAGCAGCCATCTAAGTGAGATGTCAACAAAGTCCACCTGGAAGTACACCAGTCTGTGTAAACCAAGGATTATAAATAATAAAATCCAAATATAGAAGAGGCAATGTTCTCTGAACTTAAAATTCTGAACAATTTGCAGAAGGTTATGGATGACAGTGGAAGCCCAAAATCGACTTGCAGGGTCTCACAGGGATTAAGCCTCCAGTGAATTCACTGACTACAATCTAGGCATATGAACAGTCCTGTTATCTGATGGAGAGCTCTGGAAATTCTGTTAGAGCAGATGCAGTTAGGTTAAAATATAACACCTTGTCATTTGATCTCCCTTTTAACTCATTTCAAGTGTTCCAGTCTTCAATATAACATTTTCTGATTTCTTTTCAATTGAGGCTTTTCTCTTTTATTTTGTCATTGCTGGGTTTTTTGGATTTGTGGATTTTGTTTTTTCATACATGAAATCCAGGATTTATGGACAGTAACCAGATTCACAATGGTGTAGGGACATGGCTGGGAAGTTGGAGGGACGGAGAGGAGGGAGCTAATGGTAACTATATGAAAGAGTATGTTCTACAATGAATTGTGGTGGTGACTGCACATCTGTTCCTTCTTAATATGATGAAACTATAAAATGGTATGTGACATATACCAATTAAAGAATGTTTTCTATATAGGAGATGGAGCAGCAAGGTCGGCAATTCGTCATCACAACTGAGAGAAAGATGAGGGGCTCTACTCCCTTAAGAGAGTTAACAGACTCTGAAACCTTACATAGGGTCACTATGAGTTGGAAATGACAAATAAGTGGGCTGCACTGGGTATAGTGGAGGAAAATAAATCACACACTTAAATGTATAGATCCTCATTTCTTTTTCTAATGGAAGCGTATCTTCAACTCTATAAAAATAATTCTATGCTACATAAATGTAGCCCTGTACATGAATCTTTATCTTAATACATGATCTGACAACTTAAGAAAGAGTTAAAATCTTTAGGCTTTGCTTAGGTATACCATGTATCTGGATACTAACCCAGAAGTACTGAGAAGCCTCATCAAAACCAAAAGTACCATGTGTTAATGTGTGCTACACACTTTAAATCCCCCTTGCATGCTAGTTGCCTCGGTGCACTATTTGGCTGTGCAGGTATATGTCAGTATGTTTAAGTCAGAATTTGCTATTACCAACAATCCAGAGGAGCCCTTGTAGTACAAATGGTTAAGGGCTCAATTACTAACCAAAATATTGGCAGCTTAAACCCAGTGGTTTCAAGGGAGAAATGACTAGATATTTTGTTTCTGGGAAAATTACACCCATTGCCTTTGAGTTGATTTTGACTCAAAGTGACCATGTAGGATAGACAGAACTGCCCGTTGAGTTTCTGAGGCTGTAAATCTATGGGAGCCAATCCCCCACATCTTTTTCACTTCGAGTGCTTTACAACTATGCAACCAGGACTCCTTAGATAAGTGATTACAGAAGATGACTCAGGCAAGGAAGAAAAGGGGAGGTCCAGCAGGGCTGAATGGACACTTATAAGGTGTGGGTAAAAAATGAGTCTTTAAAAAAAAATGAGTCTTTAGTCAACACATACTTATTGAACGAGCAGGACAGTATAGCATTTTCTAGTAAGTGCCTCTAGATTGACCATAAGGTTGGTTTGATGTCCTGCCAAGAGCTTTCTTCTCACAATGCAATCACGTGACCAAAGGCAACTACTACTAGCCTACTTTTCCAGGTTTAAGTCACTTATTCTTCGCTCCTGAGAATCACATGACATTTTAACAATAAAATGCAAATGCTCGACAGGGGGCAACGTATCTACACACAAAGAACAAGTTATACCATCTAAATATCTTGGAACAAGTAGAAGAGGGTCCACTTCACCTACCTTCATTAAGACTTTCTGTTGCTTCACAGCTAGCAAAATGTCAGAAAAGTAGATTCTTCGCAGTGTATAAAGATTCCTTCAGTTCTGAAGGCACCTTGGCCAGTGCAGGCTATTCACTGGGCTGCTAACTATAAGGCTGGCAGGTAAAAAAAACGACAACCTTGGGAGAAAGATGAGGGTTTCTACCTCCGTAAAGAGGTACAGTCTCAGAAACCCAGGAGGCCAGTTCTACCCTCTCCTATACGGTCACTGTAAGTCAGAATCGACTCAATGGCTGTGACTTCAGTTCTGATAGCTTTCTAAAGCCAGAGAAAATAAACCATTGTTAACTGGCTTCACGAAGTAATAATCAATTAATAAATACTGCTTATAGATTGTTTATGTTTTACTATGTGAGAAATGGGAAGAAATGCAAGATGAGATCTAATTATTACATTGCCTCTTCCCTTAAACTTTCTGACAACTTGTGCTTGTTTTGTTCGTCACACTTCCAGAGGAGATTTCATCAAACTGCAAAGATGCCTGCTTCTGATATTTTTGTTTTATAAGATAATATATAACACTGACCTACATTAATCTCCCCAGTGAGCATATCCGTGGTGTGATTTTATTTCTGTTGCTCAAATTTTTTCTTATAATTTTGAATATAAAATTGGGAAATGGAAATACACATGTATATGCAAAATGTCAGAGCTATCATTAAGAACACAGAGTTTTGTTTTACAAAGCTAACTAAATAAATATAGATCACCCTTGACTTACAAACTGTAGAAGTGCCCCTATCCTTTAGGGTTCTGAGTGCCATGGGAGTCACTGTGACAATACTTAAGTGACAGTTCAAAAGCAGTCAAAGAGAAATATAGGAACAGGTTAGAGGAAATAACTAAAAGGAGAAGTAACTGGGAGAACCAGAGTCTGAGGCAAAGCTACCTTGCTCCCATGACTCACCTAAATCCTTTCTGCAAAATACCTCAAAGACCTTAAGGTGGTTAGTTTGCCATTAATAAAGAAGATCTTTTTTCCTTTTTTAATCTGTCTTGGATGCCTAATGACAATAGATAAGTGATACAGCTCTTTGTAACTACTCCGTAGTTAGTTTTCTCCCGTGTTAAAAAGGTACAACTCTGTTTGACATCTTTTATAATACCTAGATCTCTGAACTTATTAAAGAACTGGGTGAAATTGTGCTGAGTTCTACATAACCAGCGAACTAAAGATTTCGTAAGGAACTTTCTTTACTCGACAGTATATTTAGGAGTAAATGTGTGATGGGGCTGAAGTGAAATTGCTTAAGCATTACTTTTGTACAGCCCACTTAGTTTTTCTTATCACATTTACCATAAAATTAAAGCAAATCTCTTCTGGCAATATTTGTGATTAATGTGCTACAAGTCAAATATTCCAAAACGTTAAAAGTATTCTGCTGTATTTTATTACAAATAGTATCTACACAGAGGCAAGGGAAAAGGGGGCATGAAAGTATTTATTAATGATCCATAGTTGCTTGGGAACTGATGAATGGTTACTCCAGAGGTAAAGGAATAGTAATCCTCCCCCTTTTTTGTTATTTAAAATATATTTTAATGAAAACACCTTTTCATCATCTTTAAATAAGAATGATTTACGGAGCCCCGGTGGCGTCGTGGTTGTGCGCGGGACTGCGGCCCACTGGGATGGAGGTTCAATTCCAGCAGTGGGGCTGGGCCTCCTACTCCCACCACCGAGAGGAGTGATGCCAAAAAAAAAAAAAAAGAATGATGAACGTTTCTAAAATCCGAGGCTGCTCTGGCATTAGGACTTAATTCCTTTCTGCTCCACCCACAGGTCTTAGATTCCACTATGTCCCAGTGCTCTTGAGGCACGTGTCAGATATGTCCTCCTCTGTGGGTGGCAGGATCCTTATCAAATGTTTCACCACTTTCAATTTTACATTCAACGAAGGAATATTCGTATGCACTTATGGCGTATCTGCTTTTCCTAATGTAAGCATCTTTATGATATCTTTTCCCCAATACAGCCGTCTTTTTGTACTTTTTATTCTGGAAACAATATGCAGTTTATGGTGGTTTTGTGGATCTCCACCATATTTTTTGTGATCTGCTGGCGAAGGCTGAAACACTTTATCTGGAATTCTTGATCTGGTAAATTTGTGCACTCGGTGCAAATGAGAGACTCCACACCTTTTATCACAGGCTGTAGCGTGCTTGGGGGGGGTCTCTGCCTGCAAAATCCCGGCCACTGGGTTTGGTGATTCCCCTCTGAAGGCTGAATTCCGTTGTTGGGCCTCTGGGCCTGGACGAGCAGGGTCCCCTGACCATGTGACCTTAGTACAGAGCAATTTTTCCCTTTTATGAGAACTTTAAATGGTACTTCAGAACTGCAATGGCTAAGATACAAATACATCTTCCTTTAGCAGTACTAACTGCCCCCTAAAACACCAACCCTATTGCCCAGAACGGATTCTGACATTATCTGCCCTTTAAATCAGAGGAGAGCTGCTCGGAAGGGCCTCTGAGACTAGTCTTTAGGGCTGCTGACAGGATCATCTGTCACTGTAGTATGTGGCTGGTGAGTCTGAACTCCCCACCCCCCCAGTTAGCACCCAGTGCTTAATCATCTGCTATACCACCAAGGTTTCTTCTAGCTGGTTCAACACATTGTAAAATTCAACATTGTAAAATACAACAGATAGTTTTGCTATAAACTACTCTGAAAACAACCACTGGTGAACATTTAATCATTACCCCATTTGCTTCTAAAAAACTTTTGTAGTCCTTCACTTTTAGAAAAGAAAAAAGGCGGCATACCATCAATGCATCTAAATTATTTTAATTGACCAACAATTTATAAGCACAGAAAGGAATATATAAAAATTTCATGTAATTTACAAGTAAGTTTTAATTTTGAAAACTAGAAATTATAAATTGTGTAGTATAAAGAGGTCAAAACAAACAAAAACTCAACAGGTTATATGGGGGAAGAAATGGAAGGAAAAAGGAAATCAGGTCAAAATGTGACCATGGACGGCACCATCTGGTTTGTCGTACTACTGGTATCAAGTATACCAACATGATTGAATATTTTTGAGATGATTTTCTGTGTGGGGGTGGGGGGAAGGGGAAGATGAAGAAAGGAAATCTTTAGAAAAGTCTCATATGCCTGCCTACTTTGGAAATAGATTATTAAAATAGGCTTTATAAGTAGATGCAAACTGCTACAGTAAAGCATGCCTTGCTAAGAGATTATAAAACCTGAAATTAAGTCACTGTTCTAACAAAAAGCATTCCTGAAGACTGGCATTACAGAAACTTTACATTCCTTATGTGTAAGGGCATGGAGCCCCGATGGCACGGAGGGTTAAGCAGTGGGCTGCTAATCACAAGGTGAACGGTTCAAACCCACTCTCCATGCCAAGGGAGACCCGACCTGCTCTCTGGCCCCTTAGGCACGTGCAGTTTAGGAGACCTTAAAGCGCAGTTCCAGCCTTTCCTACAGGTTGGCTATGAGTGGGAATGGACTCGATGGCAGGATGTGTAACTTCCACACAGTAAACTCACTGCCACCCGTCAATGTCTGTTCATGGTGACTCTACAGGTCAGGGTAGACTGTTCTATGAGTTTCCAAGACGATACCTCTTTATGGAAGTGGAGAGCTTGCTTTCCCCCCCCCCCCGAGGAGCTGTGGAGCTTCAAACTGCTGACCTTGCAGTTAGCAGCCACTCTAGCAACTACTGCATGACCAGGGTTCCCCTATGTAATGATCAGTGTTACGAAACAGAAACTAAAGAAGTCTGCAACGCCTTGTCAAAGGCCAAACTAATCAATCTCCTGTCTACATGGTTCATTTCAAAGTCAGTCATTTTATAAATTAGCTCATTAAAAATCTGAAAATTATTTTTAAACCTAAAGTTAAAAAAACCATATATCCAATCAAAAAATTGGCAGATTATTCACTAAATGACTTGCATGTAGTCAATAATCATATGAAGAAGTGCTTATGATCACTAACTATATGAGAAACAAATTAAGATGCAATACCATCTCACACTGGTACTTACAGCGAAAATTTTAAAAACTATGAGAGAAAAAAACACATGTCTGAGAGGATGTGGAGACTGAACACTCATACACTGCTGTGGGATTGCAGAATTGTATGGCGCTTCTTAACAAATGTGACTAAAAATACTCTATGATCTGTAACTTCTATTCCCTAAAGCGGTGGTTCTCAACCTTTGGGTTGAGACCCTTTTGGGGGTCAAACAACCCTTTCACGGGGGTCTGCCCGATTCATAACAGTAGCAAAATTACAGTTATGAAGTAGCAACAAAAATCATTTTATGGTTGGGGGGGGTGTCACTACATGTGGAACTGTATTAAAGGGTCAAGGCATTAGGAAAGTTGAGCACCAGTGCCCTAATAAAATAAACAACAAAATACAATCAGAGAGATGCACACCCATGCTTACCTACCAAAGCAAAAAGATGGCAACAACCCAAACGCCTACTTGCAGTGGAATGGATAAATATACTCTGGTACATAAATACAAAGAAACATTATGCATCCTCCCCCCCACCCCAAAACAACACAACTCAGTCATGGAGGAACTGGAAAGACATGTTGTTCGGCAAAATTAGTCAATCTCATAAGGGCAAATACATGACAGAATTACTAAAAAGTAAAGCAAAACAAACCTAAGAAAATAGTTTTCAGTCTGAAAGGAGCCAACTTTGAAGGTTACAGGGCAGGGGCTATAGAAGGGGGGGGGGGTGGTCCAAGATAGGAACACATGGGGACACTTTTGGGGATACTGTCAGTGTTCTGAAGTGTTGAGCTGTGCAATACTCCATCCTTTGAAATATATACAAAGATATGAATGAACCATTCTAAAATCCGTATAAAATACCCACAAGTGAGTTAAATGAACACAGGCCAAGTAAACCATCCTGTACTGGACAGCATCACGATCCCTTTGTAATGACGCAGATTGCCATTTTGAAATTCCATTTAAAAGACCACATGTGAGTGAAACTTAGTTCGACTTTAAATAATAACCCATCTGAGTGCCCTAAACTGAACCTTAAAACGATTGTAAAGAGATGACACAGAACCTAAATTAAATGGCATTAGGAAATACCTTCCTAGAATACTTCAGGTCTGCTAAAAACAAAGAAACAAAAACCACCATGAGCGCAGTCTGCGTTACCGCTGGATTTCCAAAGCGCCCTGTTGCTCAAATAAGACACGAAAATTCAATTTGGCCTGAGTGGACTTTCTGGTCTGACATTTGAGGCTAAGCCAAGGGCGGTCCAGTGGACTCGGTGGAATTTAAAAACCAGAAGAAAGATTACTTGTCTCTCCTCTCGTTTTGTTTCTTCACACGCCTGGTTAATTTCGAACGAAGGGAGCAACTACCCCCAGCCACGCGGAGTCCCTTTCTCTAAGTTCCCCAGGGTTAGGGCGACCAGGTCCAGCGCCGGCAAACGCCAGGGGTTTCACTTTCCTTTTCCCAGAAACCCTGCGGTGACACCCCCGGAGGACCAGCAGCTCGGCCTTTGTAAGGCGGGATCCCGATCCCCAGCGACCCCGCGAGCAAAGCCGTGGGAAGCGGAGCCCAGGCGAGCGGGTCGGGGCCAGCCTGGCTCCTGGGGGACACGCAAGTGAACTCCGCACCCGGGCCACCGGCGGAGAACGCGCCCGGACCGGGGCTGCGCCCACCGCTTCCCCGGGGAGGCTCTTACCTGCCCGGCAAAGGAGGGGCTCAGCGGGCGGGGTCACCCCCCTATTTCCCAAGCCCGGCTCCCTCTCCTCCAGCCCGCCACCCCCACTCCCCAAGCCCCAAGGGCCGTTACCTAACTAACCCGCTCCTCGGGCGAGCGCCCGGCCGCTTAACCCAGCCTAACGTAGCCCCGGGCCAAGAGGTCGCCCTCCCAGGGAGGGCGTGCGCAGCGCGGGGACCCCCGGAGCCTGCCCGGCCGACCCGGCGGCGCCGGCGGGGACCCCGGCCGGGGAGTCAGCCCGGCGGGCGGCGCCTGCCGCCGGCCCGCCTCAGCCCCTCGCCGCGCCCCCCTACCGCGCGCTGCAGGCCCCGCCTCCTGTCGTCCATCCCTCCATCCCTCCCCATCCACCTCGTACCCAGCCCGGCGCCGGCTTCACCTGCCCGCCGCCGCCGGCCGCCGGCCCGCACCTTCCCACGGGCGGGCAAGCGCCACGACCCCAGCGCCGGCCGGCCCCCGGCCCTCCCTGCGTCACCTGCCTCTGCCCCGGGCCCGCACCTTGTAGGAGTCGGTGGCCAGAAGGATGTTGAACTCGGCTTCTGCCGCAGCGTTCATCTCGGGCCGGGGTGTGGGGGCTGCGCGCCACGGGCTCCACGGCGCGCCTGCGAGGAAGGAGAAAAATGGGCTTCTCCGCGCTCCGTTGCTTAAGTCACCGCTCGGACGGTGGGGGAGGGAGAGAGGAGGGAGAAACGGGGCGGGAAGGAGGGGCCAGGGGCGGGCGGGCCCGAGAGCCGTGACGCGGTGGAGGTGGAAGCGGCGGCTCGCGTGCTCGCAGGCTAAGAGCCTGGGCGGCCTCCCCACTTCGGCTCCCCCACCCCCACCCCCTCGCCCCGGCGGGGACGACGAAGGGGCGGGGCGGAGCGGTCGCGCGTGCGCACCGGGGAGGGGGCGGGGCGGAGGCGGGGGGGGGGGTGTACGTGAGGCACGCGCTCTGCCTCCTAGACGCCCGCTCCGAGAAGCTGGAGGCGGCACGGCCGCCCCGGCGCGTGACCCAGGCGCTGGCCTGCGTCTCATTTCTGGGCTCCGCACGGCGGGGCGGGGCCAGGAGGGGGCGTTCCCGGTCTCGCCCCTCCTGCGATTAGCCGGTTCGCTCGCCCTGGCGTGGACCTGGCGGCCCTACCCAGTCCTGGCTGGTTTTCTGGAGCCTCCTGAAGTCACGCCACCCGGCTAGGGGCCGAGGAGCCTCCCCCTGCCTTTCTCCCCGTTCTCTGTGCCATCGTTACTCACCTTTGTCTCCAGCCGGGACTAGAGCCCGAGCCGTTTACCGCCGTCCTTTCCGGCCCTGCAGTCCCTCACAGGCCAAGGTGAGGAGCACAGTCTGAGAAGCCCCCGTGATGCGTCCACGCACTCACCTCCGGCGGTGGGGATGGCGGAACCCTTTTAAGAGGATGTGTTTTGACTTCACCACGGAGAAAACAGTCTGCGCCCAAAGGGCAGGGTTGTATTCAGCACACGCACATAATGAGGGGACAAGACCTTAATTGAAGCAAATACTGCCGGGAACTAAAAGGCTGGGACCAAGCTGTCGACAGAGTGCGAAACTGGCTTTTATTGTTACTGAGAATTGTTAAGTCCTGGGGAACCGTGTGGTCAACCCATCCCCCACCCCCACGCGGGGGGGAAAAAAAAAGCAAACGAAACTACGTATATCAGATGACTTCACCTAAAAAAAGGCCATCCGCCCGAGCCCTTCTCATTCAAGATTGAAAATCTTAGGCAAGATTTTTTTTTTTGCATAAAACTCAGATTCCCTTTGTCTGCATAGTCATAGTTTAAGAGTCCTTAGAAAGTTTGCACGATCCCAGGTGACGCAGTGGCTTAAGCACCAGCCTAGTGGAAGTCTTTTAACGTTGGGGGCTGAGATTGGAGGGTGGCTGGAAGAGTTTGTGGGAATTCAGAGAAACATGACTAGGAATTCTTCATATGAAAACAGCTTTGGGGAGTCCAGACCCTGGAAATGATGAGTCCTTGACAACTGCCTGGATCTACAAAACAAAACTCAAACCCAATCGCTTGGCTGTCGAGTGGTTTGCAACCCTAGAGGGTGGGGTAGGATGGCCTCTGTGAATTACCAATCTTTTGGGGAGCGTAAAGCTTCTGTTTTTTCCTCCTGGGTGGAAGGTGGGTTCGAACCACCGACCTTGTATTTATTCGTTCAATACATAACTTTCTTCATCATCAAGGCTCCATCCACAGGTGTAAATGACACGGAGCAAAGATCTTGGCGATGCTGAGATAGGGCTAAGGCACTAACAGGTTTGAAATCAAAAGGAATTTATGTTTGTTAACCCACTCTGTTTACCAATGATAACTGGGCATTAAATTAAATTAAGAGTCGGTTATATTCAAGCATAATTCATACGAATAAGCCTTTCACCCCTCTTAATTTATTGCTTCCCCCTCCATATTAAATAGCCTACTTCTGGGACAAATTCTTTCTTGTTTAGCTTCGGGGAATCCATGCTATCTGTAACTGACCATTGTTCTGAGTAGGAAAAAACAAACAAAAGGGGTGGGTGGAGAGCGGTAAGATTCTGATTCTAAAGTGGCCGTTTTTCTGTTTGCAAAATAATATTTGTTTTTACACAGTGACTCTATTGGATTTGTAGTTTTAAAGTGAAAAAGCTGCAAATAAAAAAAACACCATATTGGCATTGTTTCATGCAGAAACAGTCATAGACTGCTACAAGAATTATTGACTTAGCTCCTCACAACATTCTCTGCAAGAAAAGATGGCAATGAAGTCCTGTTACCAATAGAAAATCACCATTTGACTAAAATAGGGCAATCTCCCTATGTAGTCGCTGTTGTGAGAGAACTCAATCTCTGAGTACTAGCCCTGCACTATTTTAAGCCTCCTTATAAGTTCAGTCTCCTTTTGAGTTCCTTCTTCCCAGTGACATGAAAAGCTCTGCCCTCAGCATATTTAAAAGTGGATTATTACCACTTTCCTTGCCACTCCAGGGAGGGCAGTCTCCCTAGTAATGATCTGCCTCATCAACTTGCCTGAATGAGCCCTTGGTGGAATTTGGGATATTTGGGTCCTGTAGTCAGGAATCGCTCACTGATTACCTTAATCGGAAGGCCCAGAGTCAATTTTGTAAACTTTTCTAGTCCACAGTGGTGTGCATACCCCTTTCCCATTCTGCAGTCCCATGTGCAATTGTAGTGAAGTTATTTCCCAACAGTTTCCTTTGTTCTTTGTGCCCAATTTCGGTGACCTCAAGGTGGTAAATCCTTGGGCACCTTAATGTCTTCGTGCTGTTAGGCTCCCTCAGCGGGATGATTTGTTTTTGACATTGCTCAGTTGAAGACAATAAATTAGTCTATAAAATACATTTGAATATGGGGTCTCTTTTCCCCTAGAACATTGTATGGTTAAGCAGGACCAATTTTGTAGTAATTGGATTTTAAACTATGACATTACCACCAAATCCAAAACCAAGATTTTAATTAGGCTGCTAATTGCAAGACCAGCAGTTTGAAACCATGAGGTGTTCTACTCCTGTAGAGATTGACAGCCTTGGAAACCCATAGGGGCTGGTCTACACTGTCCTACAGGGTTGCTGTGAATCAGAATCAACTTGATGGCAGTGAGTTTTGAGGTTTCTCCCTTTCAGAAAGGTGTCCTGATGGCATAGTGGATTACATGCCTAAGGTTGTGGTGTCAGTCCAGGTAGACTAGAGAAAGAAGTTCATGGGTATACACATAAAAGAAATAAATTTATATACAAGAGCAGTTGAATATTGAGAAAACATCCCAGCCCAGTCCAGATCAATTCAATTAGTCTGATATTATCCCCTATGTCCGATACCAATCTATGAAGTCTTCACATGCAGTGATGCTGAATGCAAGAAGATCACAGGCCAGTGGGTGCAAGGACAGTGGTGGTAGAAGCATCTCAGCGCTGACAGGGGTCTTCCCCGCCCCTTCCCCCCTCCCACACCCCGGCTTTGACACCATTGACTGGGGGGAGGGGGAGGTTCTTGATTAAAATTTGGTCTATATGGAGCAACAAAAATGTTCATACAACGCAAAAAATAGTATTATAATATATTTAATTTTAAAATGTTGCGGGACACAGGACAAATTGTTAAAAAGTGGAATGTCTGGTCACACTGTGACTTCTCCTCAGGGATGTCTCACAGGAAGTGACCCTAGAGAGTGAAGTGACTTCTGCTACCAAGGAGTAAAATACAGGAGTTCCTAAAATCCTCAGGAGAAGGCCATGCCCACACAAAGGCCTCACTGGCTATGGTCCAACTGACAGACTAGACTCCACCTCTTCACTCTTAATCCTCCCAAGTCTCAAATTGGCACCAGATTATGTACCTACCACAGCTGTTAATCAGCAGTTCTCAACCTGTAGTTTGTGACCCCTTTGGGGGTTGAATGATCCTTTCACAGAGGTCACCCGATTCATAATAGTAGCAAAATTACAGCTATAAAGTAGCAATGAAAATGATTTTATCTTTGGGAAGTCACAACATGAGGAAGTATATTAAAAGGTCGCTGCATAAGGAAGGTTGAGAACCACTGTGTTAAACCACTGTAATGTCAGCTGTTTGAATCTACCTCCTGCTCTGAGAAAGAAAAATGAGACTCTACTCCAGTAAAGATTTACAGCCTTAGAAACTCAAAGGGGGGAAGGAGGGTTTCTACTCTCTCTACTCAGAATGGACTTGTTGGCAGTGAGATTTGGATTCCCCCTTCGGAAGGTTATTTAATACCTAAAAATTTGTATGTTACCTAGCAGCATATAAAATATTTGAAAAATTTTTCTTGGATTACCACCAAGTGACAAAGATAAAAGAAAAAGAGCCAATATATACTCAAGTAGGCCAATCTCATCTAAACTCCAGGAAAAAACAATCTATCATTAAGAAAAAAAAAATCTACTAGGCTTATTTGGGTACCAGCCTTCTTATTAACAACTCCTGTTGCTCAGAGTGCTGTGAAAGACTTCTTTTTGGTCAGCTGGAATCACCAAGGCAAATCATGTGTGACTGCACCAGTCCTGTTACACTTAAAAAAAAAATCATTTTATTGAGGGGGTTGTACAATTCATCAGAATCCATACATACAAATGTGTCAAGCACATTTGTACATTTGTTGCCATCATCATTCTTAAAACATTTGCTTTCTACTCGAGTCCTTGGTATTAGCTCCTCCTTTTTCCCTTCTCTCCCTACCCTGCCATGAACCCTTGATAATTTATCAATTATTATTATTTTGTCATGTCTTACACTGTCCCATGTCTCCCTTCACCCACTTTTCTGTTATCCATCCCCCAGGGAGGGGATTATATGTAGATTCTTGTAATGGGTTCCCCCTTTCTATCCCACCTCCATCCTCCTGGTATTGCTACTCTCACCACTGTGTTTCCAGTTCCTATCTGTTTCAGTGTACATCCTTGGGTCTAGCAAGATTTGTAAGGTAGAATTGGAATCATGATAGTGTGTGTGTGTGGGGGGGGGCAGCAGGAAGCATTTAATAAGGACTAGAGGAAAGTTGTATGTTTCATTGTTGCTACACTGCACCCTGACTGGCTCATCTCCTCCCTGAAACTCTTCTGTAAGGGGATGTTCTATTACCTCTACATGGACTTTGGGTCCCCACTCTGTACTCCCTGCCTGATACCTGATCCCATTGACATCTCCTGATCATACAGGCTGGTGTGCTTCTTTCATGTGGGCTTTATTGCTTCTGAGCTAGAAGGCCGCTTGTTTATCTTCAAACCCTTACGGCCCCAGATGCTATATCTTTTGATAGCCTGGCACCATCAGCTTTCTTCACATTTTCTTCTGCACCCACTTCAGTGATCATGTCAGGAAGGTGAGCATCATGGAATGCCAGTTTAATAGAACAAAATATTCCTGCATTGAGGGCGTACTTGAGTGGAAGCCCAACATTCATCTGCTACCTTATTACCAACCTATAAATATTTGCACATAGTTCTATTTTCCAATCATCATATAAAATATATTTACATATATACATGTCTGTATTTAAACCTCTATAAATGCCCTTTGCCTCTTAGTTCCTTCCTATGTTTCCTTTTACTTTCCTCTTGTGCCACTATCATGCTCAACCTTCATTTGGGTTTCAGTAATTCCTCCCAGTTACAATGCCCTTGATCAAGACTACCAGGCCTTTTACACCCTCCTTGCCACTGAGTTTGGATGACTTGTTGTTCCCCTGTCCCTGAGTTTGTTAATACCACGTCCTTTCCCCTAATCCCCCCTCTTCCATGTTCTTCCACCCATGAGCCATGGGTCCCGTTGTTTTCTCCTCTAGATTGTTTATCCAGTCTATCTTATCTAAATAGATCTGCAGAGATAATAATATGCAGAAAACAAGACAAAGCAAAACAAAGCAACAAAACAAAATGAATAACAACAAACAATGGCAAAAAGAAAAAGAAAAACATGTAAATAGTTCAAGGTCTGTGTGTTGAACTTCAGAACCACTCTTGTTTTTACACAGCCTCCCAGGCCCTCTGACACACTTCTGCACTTCAAACACGTCTCTGGTATGCTCAGCTGATTGAATTTCACCTCAGTTAAAAAAACAAAACTGGATGAATAGGTGTGGAGTTCACTCACCTGTATCTCCCAGCAATGACACCTCTCATGGTCATATCTATTCAAAATAATTGCCCCATCAGGGTGTGTGAATATGAGATCCAGACACTGGTATTCTTTGTTTTATTTACTTGGTTATTTAAAAAAAAAATCATAACCACCACAATCCATCCATCCATCCATTGTGCCAAGCACATTTGTACATTTGTTTCCTCATCCTCAAAGCATTTGCTTTCTACTTGAGCCCTTGGTATCAGCTTCTCTTATTTTTCCTTCCCTCCCTGCCCCCCTCTTCATGAACCCTGAATAAATTTATAAATTATTATTATTTTGTCGTATCTTACACTGTCTGACATCTCCCTTCACCCAGTTTTCTGTTGTCTGCCTCCCAGAGAGGAGGCTGTATGTAGATCCTTCTAGTCAGTTCCCTCTTTCCACCCCAACTTGCCTGCATGATCCTGGTATCGCTACTCTCACCCCTGGTGCTGAAGGGATCATCTTTCCTGGATTCCCTGTATTTTATTTTCCAAAGCCTACATAGGAGGATTTCCTAACAAAAAGACCTCCTCTGTAGAAAGTCAGTAGGATCAGGGGTGGAATTTTTTACCTTTCAGGAGGGAGTCCTGGGGTCCATTCTCCTGCACTCCATCTTCTACACAGTCATTCCTGTCATTGCTATTTGGGTGTTGGAATCTCCTGGGAGACAATGGGTTGCTTATGTTTTTAATGCTGAGAATGTTTCAATAGAGCACTCAGACTAAGGTGAAGAGTCTAAGAATCCTGGCATTTGGTCTCTACTGGATCACAGGCATAGTGCTGGACAAAGTGGCATTATGGTTTCTTGTGCATGGGGGCCCATGAGTCTGGGCCCAATGCCAAGGCAGCTAACAACAGTAAAGAAAGACAATATTCTTCAAAGACTTGACTATTGGTACTTCCTACCTCGGAGCAGTCCTATTGTGAACACAGGAGGTGACAGAGCAACTGTAACCTACCATAGATACCATTGGTACACATATACATATACACTGCCCACAGCCATTATATCGCAAGAATGTTCCTGTCCATGTCCTGTGAAGTATCTGAACAGCCTGGCTGTGCTCTATTTGTCGGAGAGACTATTTGTCTGGCTTAGTTGATGACCAATTTGATGGAAAACTCATTCCATCTCACATCTGTAGAGAGTCTTCCCGATCCTTTTTCACTTTGTGGCAAATCTGAATTTTCCCATTGCTCTTAGCTGGGTTTTGGGATCCATTATGCCCAAACATAAACTTACTGACTTACAACAACAAAGGATCATAGTGATAGAAAGAAAAGGCATGAGTTCATTGTTAAAATAGCATAAATGAGGTAGGTGCTGAGGCTGTGGGTGAGGATTTGGTGCCAAAACAACTAATATATTTCGTCGGTGCCACTTGATTCAGACTCCATGTTCAAGATCGATGACTGAGAGAAGGAGATGTTCGAGGGGTCAACAAATGTCAAGATCCTTTAATGAGTGGTTTTCCGAAGTGAAGTTTGCTTCTCACTGATGTTATGTGAGATGAGTGTCACTGTTCAGATTTATAATTATATATATTTTAATGAATACTATAAAAATATAAATAGTGGCTGAGCCCCAGTGGCGTAGTGGTTGTGCGCGGGACTGTGGCCCACTGGGATAGAGGTTCGATTCCAGGTCCACGGAGCAAAGGCTGGGCCTCCTACTCCCACCACCTGAGGGCAGTGATGCCCCCCCCCCAAAAAAAATATATATAGCATCATAAACCTGATTTTTCCTGGACATTATTTCTTAAGATTAGGCCTAAGGATATGGGCATGCCACTGAGTGGAGTTTACTGTCTTCCTTGTTTATAAGCTCAACATATGACTGGTATGCCTAAAGAAGCCATACATAAAAGGCTTCACCGGTATGACACCATTAACCTGGAATCCCCAAATGGGCTAGAGTGACAAAAGGCAAACCAGAAAATGAAGCAAATGGACAGATTTGGGGAGGTGATGGGAGTTTTCTATAAGAGGTGTTGTTATTTAGTGCTGTCAAATTGGTTCCAGCTCGGAGATCTTATTTACTGTGCCATCCTTAGTTGTGTCACTGTGCCCATCTATCTCACTGACGGGCATTTTTGGGTCCCCCTCTAGTTTACCAAGCATGATGTCCTGTTCCAGGGCCTGGTGTCTCCTGATAATGTGTCAAACAATGTCTGGGAAATGAAATGTGTTAGTCCGGGTAGCCTAGAGAAGCAAACTCATAGAAATGCATATGGATATAAAGGAAAGGTTTATATACAAGAGGAATGCGACATTGAGAAAGCATCTCAGCTCAGTCCAGCCAAAAGTCATAAGTCTGATATTAGCCCATGTGCCCGATATCAGCCTGTAAAGTCTCCTTCCAACTCACGAAGTCACAGGTCAGTGGGTGCAGTGTCCCAGCGTTGGCAGGGGTCTCCCCATGGCTCCTCGCTTCCAGGGCTCAGTGTCCATCAACAGCATCCAGTGGTGGTAGAAGCAACTCTGCGCTGGCAGGGGTCTCCACATGGCTTCTCTAGCTTATAGGTCTAGTTCCATCAGGGAAAGGCCACGTGGCTTCTCCTCTGGCTCCTCCATCTCCTCGGACGCTGCCATCTTGTCTTGTCTGCAGTTCGTTGTCTCTGAGACTAACTCCCAACAACTGGGGAGATGGCTTCTCATCTCCATGAGGGAAATATTGTGAGATTTGCCAGAAGTCTCAGGAGCAAGCCATGCCCACACGGAGGGCTCATTGGCTACTCAATGGCTATCTCCAGATTAACAGGCTAGGCTCCACCCCTACATCTCAATAATGAAATTAGCATAAGCATATGACTGCCACAGACCACCCCTTGTTAATTTTACACTTTCACATAACTCTGTAACTATATGTAACTTTCAAATAAACAATAAAATCATACCCATACCTAACAGGATAAAACTAAAATGCATACAACTCAACATGTCACCATTATTTAAAAATAACATTCTATAAGTGAACAAAACAAAAGATACCCAATGCCTTACAATCACAGCTACAAAATACCTACACCTTGATCCTATAATCCAATGAATACATATTCCACCACCAATGAGAGTTTGTAAGCCAACCACCTCATGCCTTTATTTCCCCATTTTGGGTATCTAATTTCTATATTGTCCACTTACATCAACCCAGTGCTCTGAGGAAACAATCATATCTTTCAATGTGAAGAATCTTCATTCCAGTTGGAAACTTATGAAGAGTGTATCCATTAGCAAAGTCAAATCAGGACAGGTCATCCATAAAGTTAGCAGTGATATGCACCAGTTCACAGACTCCAATAGTTTCTTCCTCTGGTTGGGTTCTGTCAACTCACTGTGGGCTGTCTCACTTAGCCTCACCAGGGTATCCATTGGTCACCTTCCTTTAGACCATGGTCCCATCACAAATTCTCAACACGCCTAGCCCTCTCATGCTAGGTCATGAACTTCAGACCAGTCATCCCGTTCTTGTCTTCTCTATTTCCTGTGAACCAAGTCCACGGGTGTCAGTGGCCAAACTCAACCTGTTTATTTATTGCTCAAGTTCTCCTACTTCTACTCAAAGAGTAGATCTGGATGGTCACCTGACAAGCATTTCAACCTGACACAGGCTTCCTTTAACATTCCATCCCAGAGAGGAGTTATTTTCATGGTTCCAGATTCCTTCCTGTCTGAAAATAATCACTAGTCAGATTTTCCAAGGAAACACACAGTCTGACCTTCTTGCAGAATGCAAATATTTTGAGTACTCCAAAAGACTCGGTGGGGCTAATTTCTTCATAGAAGTCTTTCTAGGTGTGGCCTAAACCCATCCATCTAAGGACAGGGTGAGGCCACTGTCTTCAGAGAAATCTCTGAATGTAAGTCCTAAACCCAGCTGTAGGCCAAATTGATGGCTTGAGGAAATTGTTTTACAAGCTCTCTTTGCTATACATCTGTATATCTGTAGTACTAAGCATAAGAAAGCAGTATAAACAGCATAAAGTCAGAAATTAAACTTAAGTCTTAAGACAGTAATGGTCAATACTTATCTATATCCTTATCTAAACTACTGTTCACACAAAAACATGGAATTAGGTCTCTGAAGACATCAAAACAGTTCCATGCTTTCGGTCAAGCAGCCTGACCTTCTTAACCATTGTCTATGAGACATTCAAATGGCAGTTTTTACCCCTGAGCTCAATATATACATTAACAAAATTCATTTTTGCCATTTTATGTAGGAATAACCCAAAACAGCATCCAAACAAACTAAACGAAACTTTAACTTGCCATATTGTTTCCAGAAAATAACTCAGCAAACTGCAAGAATATATCTGACATCTGGCTAGCAAAAGAAGTAACAATACCATGAGGTACAAGTCCAACAAACATCAACTTTCCATCTTATGATTTGCTCCTCTAGAACCCCACTCCTAAGGTACCATAATGTGTTAGTTCAGGTAGACTAGAGAAACAAATTCATAGACATGCATATGGATATAAGGGAAAGGTTTATATACAAGAGGAATGTGACATTGAGAAAGTATCCCAGCCCAATCCAGTACAAAGTCATAAGTATGATATTAGCCCATATGCCCGATATCAGTCTATAAAGTCTCCTTCTGATTCATGAAGTCACAGGCCAGTGGGTGCAGAGTCCTAGCACTGGCAGGGGTCTCCTCATGACTCCTCGCTTCCAAGCTCAGGGTCCATCAATAGCATCCAGGGGTGGCAGAGAACTCAGTGCTGGCAGGGGTCTCCACGAGCCTTCGCCAGCTTCAGAGGTCTGGTTCCATCAGGGAAAGGCCACGTGGCTTCTCCTCTGGCTCCTCCATTTCCTCAGACGCTGCCATCTTGTCATGTCCGCAGTTCATTGTCTCTAAGACTAACTCCCAACAACTGGGGAGATAGCTTCTCATCTCCATGAGGGAAATATTGTGAGATTTGCCAGAAGTCTCAGGAGCAAGCCATGCCCACACGGAGGCCTCATTGGCTACTCAATGGCTATCTCCAGATTAACAGGCTAGACTCCACCCCTACATCTCAATCATGAAATTAACATAAGCATATGAGCGCCAAATGAAATCTCTCTATATTTGCTTCTAAGGAGCATTCTCTCTGTTCTTCTTCCAAGAGAAATTTGTTTTTTCTTTTGGCATCTATGGGACTTTCAATCTTTTTCACCAGCACTATATCTCAAAATGCATCTATTCTCCACAATTGACAAGGATAGGATTTGAACCCATGCATGCAGAGCACTTAACTACATCATCAGGTCAAAATACATCTATTCTTCTCTAGTCTTACTAACTAATGTCCAAATTTCATGTGCAGTTGAGGTCATTATGAGACCAGGGTTAGAGTCAGGTACACCTTAGTCCACAAAGTATTATCTTTGTTTTTCAACACCTTCAAGTGAAATTGTGCATCAGGTTTACCCAAATAATGTGGTAGTGGCTATTACCTGTTCAACTGCTAAAGATTTAATTGTAAATATTTTTTATCCTAACTCCTATACTTATAGTTACAATTGCATGTGGAAATGGGTTTTTGTCTTAAATTAGCCAGGATACATAAGCATATCAATTCTAAACCAACCTTGAGATCTAAAACAAGCAGAAAGTCACAGGAAGAGACAGGGATTAGAAAAGAGAGATGTCATGCTATATGAAGATTATCAAGAGGAGCTAAGGAACAGAAACCATGGTGACAATGATCTTTATAGGAGTAGAAAGTCCAGGCTTTCTCAGGAGAAGTGACTGGTGGTTTTGAACTACTGAACTTTCAGATCACAGCCCAGTACATCACCACCATAACACACTTACCAAAATTTTTTTGACTGTACACTTAAAATTGGTGAATTTTATTGCAAGTCAATTATACCACAATAAATTGAATGAAACAACTGATTTTTGAGATAATTGAAAATGCACTCCCCCCCTCCTTCTGCCATTCTGCCTTCTATACTTCTATTTTCGCTTATTAGTAAACCTATTTTACTTTACCTGATTTAGAGCTAAGCGCTGTTTCATCTTCCCGTGAAAGCATGTTCTTTTTTTTCTTTCCAAGATAGTGCTCTATTTAAATAGCTAAATTTAAAGATTCTTACTAAAAACTACCAACTACTTAAAAACCTTTTAAATTGTGATTTAGTGGGAGGTTTACAGAGAGATCATGAATTCAACAATGTAGACACATTTTATTTCAGCTCACCCATTGCCGTCCCCCCAGATGATTTTAGCTGACTCCACTTCCTCCTTGTCGTTCCTGTTTTCTCTAGTCCTCCATTCCTCAGCCTCTATCTTTGGGTCAGTGGTGCCCTTTTGATTTTAAAAGGTTGATGACTCGACCTGAGCCCCAGTGGCGTAGTGGTTGTGCGCGGGACCGTGGCCCACTGGGTTGGAGGTTCAAATCCAGCAGCAGCTTTCCAGGAGCAAGGCTGGGCCTCCTACTCCCACCACCAGAGGGCAGTGATGCCCATAAAAAAAAGCTTGATGACGCTAACATTGAGGAGCCTTGGTCGCGTAGTGGTCACACATCGGGCTGCTAGCCATACGACCAGCAGTTTGAAAACCTCGCCTGCTCTATAGGACAAAGATGGGACTTTCTACTCTGGTCAAGAATTACAGTCTTGGAAACCCACAGGGGCAGTTCTGTCCTGTCCTACAGGGTCTCTGTGAATTGGAATTGACTCAGTAGCAGTATGTTTGAGGCCTCATGGGCTACTCAATGGCTCTCTCCAGATTAACAGGCTAGACTCCACCCCTACATCTCAGTCATGAAATTAACATAAGCACACGACCGCCACTGTTTGCTCTTGTGGTTTATTTTCTAGGCCTGAAGGTTGAATAAGGGCCATGATCTTAAAGTCCCACCAGTCTCTACTTAGCCAAAAAGTCTGATTACTTTTTTGATTTTGAGTTCTGGTCCATATTTTCATCCACTCTATCCAGGACCTTCTGATGGGATTCTTGTCACAGGAGTTGATGTTGATAGTCAGGCACCATCTAAATTCTTGGTCTCAGGGTGATGGAGACTGACGTGTACATAGTCCATTAGTTCACTGGACTAAGTTTTTCCATGTGACTTTAAATTTCCATCACTCTTCTAACTTCCAGGCAGGGAGAGACCAATCTTAAGGTTGCTGAATATTCTCAGAGTCTTGATAGCAAAAGAATCTTAAATCCTTGCTTTGGAATACAAATATACAAAGGCTCAATTGCAATATGATTTTCTTTAATCAGTATGTATCCAGCAATAGACTCATAGTTTATTTCCTATATTATTTAAGGAGGCATATAATCCTCAGAACAACCAGTCATTTGAGAGTGATGAAAAACATTTGCTCAAAAACAAAGCTCAGAAGGCAGGAAGGACAGCAAAGAAGACCACATGAGTACAGGAAACCCAGGAAGAAAATGGGAAGAGCACTGTAACTCTGAGGGGGTTGGATTTAATGTCAAGAAACACAAATATACAAACTTGTGTCAGTCCAGGTAAACTAGAGAAACAAATTTCATAGACACACATATGGATATACGGGAATTGTTTATATACAAAAGGAATGGAACACTGAGAAAGCATCCCAATGCAGTCCAGTTCAAAGTCATAAGTCTGATATTAGCCCATATGTGGATACCAGTCTATAATGTCTCCTTCCGACTCACGAAGTCACAGGTTAGTGGGTGTAGAATCCTGGCATTGGCAGGGGTCTCCCCATGGCTTCTCGCTTCCAGGGCTCAGGGTTCAGCAACAGCATCTAGCGGTGGCAGAAGTAACTCATCACTAGCAGGGGTCTCCATGTGGCCTCTTCAGCTTCAGAAGTCTGGCTCCATCAGGGCAAAGCCGTGTGGCTTCTCTGGCTCCTCAGATGTTGCCATCTTGTCCTGTCCGCAGTTTGTTGTCTCTGAGATTAACTCCCAAACACCCTGGGAGATAGCTTCTCATCTCCATGAGGGAAATATCACGAGATTTCCAAGATGTATCAGGAGAAAGCCATGCCCACACGGAGGCCTCATTGGCTACTCAATGGCTATCTTCTGATTAACAGGCTGGACTCCACCCCTACATCTCAATCATGAAATTAACATAAGCATATGACCGCCACAAAACTGTTTTAAAATGTGTCATTTGTTCTGTAATACTTCACCTGAATCTTAATAAGGTTTTAAAAGACACACTTAATGCCAGAGATAGTTAAGGTTTATTGTGCCAACCTGACTGGGAAACACATGTGGGATTAATTAAAGGTCAGAAGCAATAAATGGCTCAGTGAGTCTTGCCTTTCTTGTTCTCTGGCCTCTTGCTCTCTGATAGTCAGACCAGTGTGTGACTGCCTTAGCGAGTTCTCTGCCTCAGCTGGCAAGACTCACTTCCTGTGAGACATCCCTGAGGGAAGCCACGTGAACCTACCCTGATGCAGCCCTGGGTGCTGGAGCAGCTGCGTGGAGACCTCTGCCAGTACTGAGACGCTTACACCGCCACTGGACTCAAAAGCTTTCTACCAATTGGCCTGTTATCCTCCTGCATTCGGCGTCACTGCATGTACTTGTGAGATGGAAGAGGACTTTGTAGATCGGTGTCAGACATATGGGCTAAGTTGGACTTATGGGCTTGAACTGGATGGAGTTGGGATGCTTTCTGATGTATACTCACCTTTTATATAAAACTCTCTCATACATATATGAGTTTCTGTGGATTTGTTTCTGTAATCTACTCAGACTAATACAATACCCAATACATACAGAGTATTGTACAGATTCTTTTTCAAAGCAGCTATGAAGTGATTAGGATATAAAGTGGGGGTGGGGTGGGATTGGAAGCAGAGTCATCTAGGTAGTTAATTCATAGTCCTCAGTAGCTCACCATTGGACTGTGATTCAGAATAAACTTGCAAGCGGACTTAGCCCTTAACTCCAGAGACGTTGTCTGAGAAGCAGTGAAGGCCTAGATAAAAGATCCAGTCGCCCTATCCAGAATCTGTGTCTTGGGCTTCTCATGTTCTGTCTGTGAAGTCTCAAACTGAAGCCTCACAGTCTTTGAACAGTCCGTCCTGCTGTTCCAGTTAACTCATTCTCATCCCAAAGCACAGAGTGCCAGCTCTCAGGACCTTTGTCCTGTGCCCAGGATTTGCCCGTAAGGTTTTACCCTGTGTAGGTCACACTGAACTTCATTTCTTTGTGTCAGCAACATTATCTTTGTTGGTTCTCTTGCCTCCTCACCCTCTGGTGTCTACCTCCTCACTGTTCTTGCCCTTCAGAGTTCCGAAGTGGCTAAGCACTCCTGGGGAACATCACACAGTCCTGAGTCTCCCATTGAGAGCAGGATGTGTAATATTCTCTGAGGATCCTTTTATTGTCTCCATTCATTTTTCTCTCTCGTTTTGCTTGGCAGTTGTTTCAAAATAATCATGTCTGTCTTCAAATTCCTTACCTCCAGCCCTCTCCCTCACTTTCAGCAGGAGTCATGGTACTCCCCACACTTTATCTAGGAGAGGAGCAGTCATGTCCATCTTACTCAAAGATCTACCCTTAGAGTCAGGCTTAGTGCCAGGCACCTTGTAGGGGCTTAATAATTGCTGGATGAATGGAGAGAACTTTAAACCTTTTCTACAGAAGTGGAATGAGCTCTAAGGGACACGGCATTAATGTTCACCCATGTTCAAAGTCTGTCTCGATTGTTCCCCTCTACTGCCCTAGGGCATGCAGACCTGGTGCCCTGAGTTAACACTGGCCATGAGATATGACCTGAGGCGACGTGAATCATTTCCCAGTAGAAACTTCGAGCCGGTTTGCCATTGTCTTTTTGCCACAAAGACAAGCAATATTTCAGATAGATAATCCATGAAATGTGTATAACATAGAATGGAGACAAAGTCAGCTGTCTCTGTGCATACAGTGAAGTACGCTTTCTTGTAAGTCATAGAGGCTGTGGAGGTTGTTACCACAGCATAACTTTACTTACTTGGACAGGTGCTGATCTTCACACTGGTTTTCCTTTTCTCTGGCTTCATGGGAACAGGTATTCCTCCCTCTGTTTCAGGTTCATCTCTCCCCCTGTGTTCTGGATTCATTATTCCATTCTCCCTAGGGGTCTCATTTCAGGCCTTCTCTCTTTTGAACCTTAAAGTATTCCTGTTCCATTGAAGTCTCAAAGCCATCAAAACAATTTCATCCTTACTACTTAAAGGACAAGACAAAGACACTTCCTAGACTCCACTTTCCTGTCCAGCTATTACCTCCTCTCTGACTTTCCCCAGAAAACTCCTCCACCTTCCATCTATACATCCTATCTTCATCTTACCTACTTCCACCTAAGTCATTGGTGGGCAAACTGCGGCTCTTTCCGTGTGAACATGTGGCTCTGAAGTCACATGAAAACATGTATCTGCAGCCAATTAAGCCGACGTCCTCCTCCTTGTGGGGACCAGTGTGCACTGGCTGCAAACAGCGAGCCTCCTGGGTAGTGTATGCAGTCTCTTGTCCTAAAGAGGCTGCCCTAAGGGACCTTGGAGACAAACAACCCTTGGCTGCTCTTCGATGTCTCAGGCCTGGCTAAATTCTGCTCTCCCTAAACTAGGTTCCAAACTGGGTTGTGAGGTGCTTTTGGGAAACTTCAAAGCACGGTGGCTACAGTCCATGTAGGCCAAGTTATGTCCATCCACACCACGCTTCAAAACAAGGAGCATGTGATTGAGGCCTTCCTTACACAGGGCCAAGTTCAAGTTCCCTGGGCGCCAGAAGATCCACAGCTCCAAGAAGTGGGGCTTCACCAAGTTTAATCGGGTGAGTTTGAGGACAGGGTGGCTGAGAAGCGCCTCATCCCAGACGGCTGTGGGGTCAAGTACATCCCTCACCGGGGTCCCTTGGACAAGTGGCGGGCCCTGCATTCATGAAGGCCTGAGTAGCCTTGTGCTGTCTCACTTGTACCCACCAAATCACCAAATCAAATTGAACTTCCAGATAAAAGAAACAAACATGTGAAGGTGATTCTTTCAGATCATGGTGATTTCATTTGTTTGGAAAAAACATATTGAAGGCTCTTGAGTGGTTTTAAAGTTGTCAGGAGGGACAGGACTGGCTCTTTGGTCTCAAGAGTTTGCTGACCCCTGGCCTAAGTAAATCATCGGACTCTTCTGATAGCTGTACTGAAGCGTCTTGCTGAGTATAGCTTTCATGTGAACAGTGACTGTTTTATGGATTCATCTCACTTCTCTTTCTTTTGTACTCGTCACTTCAATCATTCCTTCATCAGTCAGCATTCTCCTTCTTGCCACTCCTGCAGCACAACCATTGCTTCTCTTCTGCCCTTTAAGCCAGTTCATTTCAGACTCTTTTTGTGGGAGCAGGTCCATCAAATCCTTAGGTCTCAGAGGCTTAAAGGGCTGCATCCCTGGTCTCCACTCTTCTCCCTTTGGAGATGGAATTTGGGAAGCAAGAAACAACATGAGTTTGAAAGTCCTATGACAGATTCAAATCCTGATCTTGCAACCTAGTGCCTACAGATCCCTGAATCTCTTGGCCATTGTGTTTTCTCTTCTGTAATTGGTGATATGAAGGTTAGAGACTCATGTGGGTAAAGTTCTTAGTGCAAAGGTGGGTACACTGATAATCCCCTCCCTAGTGGTTTCTGCTTACTTATTCCTTATGTGACTTCATGAAGATCTGTGTGTGAGTCTCACTTACATACAGATGAATTTAAAAACCTGCATTTCCTGTGTCTCATTCCCAATAGCCAACCTCACAGCTTCTCTGCTTGGAAATCCCATGGGTAACTTTCATTCAACATTTTCAAAATGGATTCCCTTCTGCACATCTCTTCTTCCCTCTGTGGTACCTATTTGGGCAAAGGCAACATCATGTCCCCCGTGATCCTCC